>PPKZ03000045.1:0-93010 GCA_003707675.3 Ambrosiozyma philentoma
TACAAAGGAGAGGTATCCAATAGTTGCACCTTCGTCTACAACAAGACCCTCTGTTGTATTTAAACCACGAAGGGGATATCTACAATTGGTAAAGGCCAACATATTCATTGAATTTGTTACCTGATACTCCGATACATATTCATTGAATTTGTTACCCGATACTCCGATATAGTTCGCATAATTGGTAGCTGTGTTAGCATAAGTTGCTTTATATACTAAGAATTATAACCTGAATTAATTTATGATAAAACTTGGTTTTTTTTCTTCTTCTCACTATATAAGTATATAAATCAATCCTAGAATTAAGGATTATTCCTCATATTTATATGAAATCAATACATTTCCATTTGTGATTTAACTAATGGGAATGGTTGACCAGGGAAGATTTTCCTTATGCCTGGTACGTCATATCGTTAAAGGTAGAACTAACTATCTTATTTACTATGAGTTTCAACAGTTTTTCTTAATTTTTGCTTAATATTAATAAGATTTATCTCTTTAATTACCAATGAATGCTATTATGCGAACTAAACTAAATCTCCCATACAGTGCAGGTTAAATATACTGAAAAAAAGAATGCTCCCTGTCAGGGGCTCGAACCCTGGACATTTCGGTCGACTTCCGAAATTTCGAATCCTTAAAAGCCGAACGCTCTACCGACTGAGCTAACAGGGACGGAGCGGTTGAGTACTGACAGTGTGATCTCCTTCAGTTAATAAGATCAGTTAATAAGATTATGAACAAAGCTACTTACTGGATGTTTTGAATACCCCAAGGCTTATTATATATTTTAATATGAATGTATTATGTCGGAACTATGATACTCCGATATATTATATTATGATAAAAGAAAAAGAATAAAAAGGTGGTGATGATTTTTATCTTGATTCTCCTTTTTGTAAAGATAATTTAAATGACCATTACTGTAAATATGAACATGTGTTTTCTGAGGATGTTATCATGATTGGTGATGCAGGTCGAAAAGGAGGTGTTATACTTAATTATAAATAAATAAAAGTTTTTGGTGTTATGACTGGATTCAATTGTTTAAATTAATTTTATTATCAAGTGAAGATGATTATAATTATCTGTTTAAAGTTTTTGTATTAATAAGTATATGGGTTCTGATTTAAAGAGTCAGTCAATCGATATACATACCAATAGTAACAGTGATTGATAACAATAATCATTATAGTTTTCCTTTAGTAGATAAATAATATCAGTCAAGCCATAAAAGATAGACAAGCTTATTGAAGAGTAGCAACTATTTATGGGAAGAACCCGTATATTCTAATGAAGAACCCGCAACATTTAACATAATATGTAATCACGGTAGACAGAACTATAACCAAAATTAAATCAATATAAATCTACTAAGATTTCTTATAAATATCATCTTCAATAAATAGATTGACCTCAAGCTATAGAAAAAAATGGATGACCTAAAGCTCAAGGCAAGAAAGAGAATTTAGAAAGAAAATCTTGTGGATAATAAATTACCCTCTTCTATAACTTCATTCGTAATATAGGGAGTTATATTGTATTCAATTTTAATGTCCGAATGCCTTTTTCAATAACCATTCTTAATAAATTTATCTTCCATATCCTTTATGAAATAATTTTTGATCATAAAATTAAGCAATATAGTATATATCAAATAGTCACTAATTATTTCTATATTTTTTATATTCACACAAATCCTAATAGCTATATTGTATTTTAATCCTGGAAAATGGTCGTTTAAATGAATAAAATATCAATCAGTATTTTATAAGTATAAATGAAACTCATCAAATATTTTTATTAAATCTTAATGATATACAATAAGTTAAATGAAAAGAAATACCATTTTTATTTTATTAACCAAAAATTTATGTATATGTTTTAAAGTATAATTGTTATATAAAGAATTAAAGATAGCTATCATAATCTGAGTATTCATCAAGATTTATATGTGAAAAATTGCACTAACCCATATCATTCGTAACCTGGTAATTTCCAAAACCATTATCTTTAGTTTTCTAGGCCGAGATACAATATCCTTCATATAAAACTTATTTTACAGAGCATTTTATGTATACTTTAAACACTTATCAGTAGCGTATGTTAAATTATAGCCATAAAATTTTTCTTTAAATTCAAATTTTCAATACTTTAATATAATACCAGATACCAGGATAATTATATAATTTATTCAGTTCTAATAGTCTCGAATAAGTTTTTTTTTTATACTTCTGCAAACAAAGATTTTAAGAGACAGGTTTATATGTTTTTTCCTCACCAGTATATATATGATTGTCATTAAACAAATTTAAAAATGAATATATATCCCCTAACTATATATCTGAAAGCTACATCACGAATAGTGAGAGTCTCTACATGTTCATCCCTACTCCTCAAACCCTGCATGCGTTTCTGGGCACTCAAAATTGTTTTTATGTAAAAGTGTAATAGGTTATAATAATGAACTTGGTAGAAATAACTTTTATAATTTTTTTGCTTCATGCCAAGAATATTTATCCTGCTCCCCAATTCTCTCAGACTACATTTCTAATCCCTTACCGGGTACAGTTGATTGATAATATTAATTGCTAGTCATTCAGTCCACTATAATAACAACTATTTATTAACCACATAATATAGTCAGAATATAGAGTTTTTCTTCACCTTGAGATACTGAGAGCCAATTTCGAAAATCAAAAAGGAGTTTAGGTGCAGATGTATACTTTAACTGCAATCTGAGGGTTTGAGATCTTGTAAATTAGATGAAGAGAGATTATCACAAGCTTATATATATATAAATATATCAAGCAGGGGCAATTGAATGTAGTTGGTAGCGGAGAAGTAAGAAGCTATAGAAATATCACAAAGAAGTGAATGCCAAAACACCAAAATAGGCTCGTACTTTCAAAATCTCTTTGGTATTCATTCTTAGCATCACCATATTGATTAACTTTCATTATGAACCAGGTAATCATGTTCCACCTTGACATTGAGTCAGACATAGCGTCAACACGTGGCAAGCTTCTACTTCGGCTGCTCTCCCGACCTGCAAACTATCTGATTGGCCCGCGTAACTTACCCAAAATTCTCTTCACTTCAACATTATCGGCAACCGAGTATAAATAAGACAGTTATATGCTCGTTCAACATTATGGAAAGTGAAGCAGTGTTCTTTATGAATAAAGACTAGTTGAAGCTCCAACCTTCCTATACCTAAGCTAATCAGTACTCTCCTCAAATGACATTTATGAATCACAGAAGACTTAAAGCGGCACTCTTCGATTTAGACGGTCTGTTATTAAACACAGAAGACATTTTCAATTTAGCTGTGAAGAGAGTTTTGAATAAACAATTTAACATCAATGGTCCTACATTTGAGCTAATTTCAAAAATTCAAGGCTCACCATTTATTCCAAAGTCTGCGGCTATTATCATAGATTATTACAAACTCAACAAGTGCAGTTCTTCAACTGATAAACAAATTACACCCGAAGAACTATATGAACTTATTAATGATGAGCAGACAGATCTATATGGCACTGCTGCATTATTGCCAGGGACAATTCAACTGGTAGAAAATTTGAAGCAGAAAGGCATTCCAATTGCAATTTGTACATCTTCTCAGAGATGGAAATTCGAAGCAAAGACGGGCCATTTACCTGAGTTTTTCAACTATTTTGAAGGAAAAGTTATTACTGGTGATGATGAAAGGTTGGGTGGTAGAGGTAAGCCATTACCCGATATTTGGTTTTTAGGTGTAGAACTATTGAATGAGAAAAACAGCAATGAGGAAAATATTAAGATTGAAGAATGTTTGATTTTTGAAGATAGTATTAATGGATTTATAAGTGGTAAGGCTGCTGGTGGGTTTGTTATCTGGGTTCCTGATAAAGAAGTTTTACATGAAAGTTTGAATCAAGATGAAATCAGCCAATTGATCGGTTCTAACAATGAACATGGATTGATGTTTGATACTTTGGCTGATTTTGATCTTGATTCGGTGATGTAGATAATTTATTTGATTTCAATAGTTATATTTCTGGAAAGGTTTAAGGAGTTATATTAGCAAAATTCATGTTCATACTTCAGTAACTTCACGAAGACGTGAACCTATTAAAACATCCGTGCACTATCACCGATAATAATCCATAATTGTCGAGAAGGTAATCCAGGATCTACGATCTGGTGGTTTAATAATCCAAGATGAAGTTACATAATTGCTTCTCTGTATTTTAAGCTATTGTAAAACCACCAACTCTAATGACTCCAAAAATATCCAAAAGAAAATTCAGAGCAGCATTATTCGACCTAGATGGCTTGTTATTGAACACTGAGCACATTTTCCATATGGCCACAAACCATGTGCTGCTAAGTTATTTCAATATTTCAAATGGCCCATCACTAGAATTAAAATCAATAATCCAAGGAACACCATTCACACCTGACTCCTGTGACAAGATAATCAAATATTACAACCTCAAGTCAACAACTTCTAACGATGATACCTCTTTTATTAAGATCACACCTGAGAAATTATTTGATATGATTAATGAAGAACAAAAGAAGTTATACTTTACATCAGAATTACTTCCTGGAACAGAAACTTTACTTAATCAATTAATTTCACAACGGATTCCCATTGCTATTTGTACCTCCTCACCGGCCTGGAAGTACAACCTAAAAACATTACATCATTTTGAATTTTTTAAAATGTTTGAAGGAAGTGTCATAACTGGCGATAATGCCAAGCTTGCAGGTAAATGTAAACCATTACCTGACATTTGGGTTTTAGGATTAGAATTACTAAATCACAAACTTGATGGGAATATTAAGATTGAGGAGTGTTTGATTTTTGAAGATAGTATACTTGGGTTTCAAAGTGGTAAAGCTGCTGGTGGATTTGTTGTTTGGGTTCCAGATAAGAAAATATTGAATTCAAGTTTGAATGAAGGCCAAATTCTCGACATGGTTGGGGAGAATAATGAATTTGGTTTGCTATTGAATAGTTTAGAAGAGTTTGATGTTAATTTGTACATATGATTTGCTAAGAGTTTGATGTTAATTTGTACATATGATTTGCTAAGAGAGTGCATATTATATGTAGAAACCGATACAAAATAATGCGATTTATGAATACAAAATAAATTAGAAGATATATTAGTCTAGTTTACAGAGAGTTGGAATAGTTTATATAGACGGGATTTTAGGAATAAATAATAAAAAACGAGAAAAGAAAAATAAAGACAGACGACGACTTAGTGACAAAAAATAAAATTGTTGAATCAGAATGAATAGTTGAAATAGTTATTGTTGAGGGTGAATCGTAATTGTTTAAAGAAATAATTTAAAATTTGGCGATAACTTTTTTTATCATAAAGAGGAAATGAAACAGTTAATGTAAACTTCTAATTGAAAACAAAAAACAAGAAAAAAATCAGGGGAAAATAAAAACATATATCCTAATATGGTGCATTTCTGAACAAGAAGGAAATGGATTCACCATTATGTAATCTTCTGATAGCTTCAGCTAATACACCACTAATATCAATGGCATCTAACTTTGGACAACATTTCATTTTTTCTTCAAATGGAACAGTATTAGTACAAACCACTTTTTCTAATTTAGATTTATTAATATTCTCAATTGCTTTACCACTTAAAATACCGTGGGTGACAATGGCAATAACAGCTTCAGCTTTATTATCCAACAAAATTTCAGCTGCTTTAGCTAAAGTACCACAAGTATCAGCCATATCATCAACAATGATACAAATTTTACCAGTGACATCACCAACTAAAACCATTCTAGAAACTTCATTAGCTCTAGCACGTTCTTTGTGAATCAAGGCAAAATTCAAATCTAAACGATCAGCTAAGCCTGCAGCTCTTTTGGCACCACCAGCATCAGGTGAAATAATAATAGCATTATCGACATTAATATTTTCCTTAATGTATCTAACAACACTTGGTTCAGCGTATAAGTTATCAACTGGTGTATCAAAAAAACCTTGAATTTGAGCAGCGTGTAAATCCATAGTAATAATATGGTTACAGCCAGCAGTAGTTAACATATCAGCCATTAATTTGGCAGTAATTGGAGCTCTTGATTTATCTTTTCTATCTTGTCTGGCATAAGGGAAATTTGGTAAGATAGCTGTGATTCTTCTTGCTGATGCTGTTTTACAAGCATTAATCATGATCAATAATTCTAAAACTTTATCATTAACTATACCTGAACCAATTTGCATTATAATATAAATATCTTCATCTCTTATGGATTCACCTATAGAAAAGGAAACTTCTTTATTCGAATCACGTTTTATTTCCACTGGAGTCAAAGGCAGACCGAGTCTAAAACAAGGAGAGGGAAGGAGGTTAGTGATTTATTCCAGTGAAATAAGTTAATTAAACTGCTGCAACAACTGAAAACTTAACATACCGTTTTGAGACGAGTTCTGCTAGACCTCTCTGGGTGTCACTGGCAAGAAGCTTGATGGAGTTGGTGGCCATTTTGCTGGTTCCTGGGTATCTGCCGTTGTTTTGATATGGTTTTTCTCCAGAAAAAAACACATCCACCAAGCTAATTAACAAAGGTTTCTCCAGATTTTTAACAAATTTTTTTACCGCTCAGTGTGCGGCTTTTTATGACTTCGCTTTGTTTTCAAATCACAATCTGACTATTGCTCAAAACATTTCGTGTTTATTTTACTTGATGATTGAAGGAAATCACTGAAAGCAGGGACATGACGATGAATCACCCACCGCAACTGAATTTGAAGAGTCTTTTTGCCGGGCCAAATGGTCAGCTTCACCTTCCGAAACAACTCCCTTTGGCTCTTCCAACTTCAGTGCAGGCAAAGCTAAACAACTATGCTGGTTTGGCTAAACAATTGAAGAGAAAAGGTGAAGCCAATTTCAACAACAAAGAGTATTTGTTATCAATTCTACAATTTCTAGAGTCTATGCTGCTTTACATAATAGATTTCAAGATCAAAGATGCGGCCTCGTCTTCATCGACCACCGCTTCACAACAAGTTAAAGAGAAAGATTGGATAGCATTGATCAAGTATTCTTCTAAGATAATAGAGAACTTCCAAAACGTTGAAAAGTTTAAGCAACATAATCAAAGAAGTAATCAACTTCCACCATCAAATTCTCCAAACAATAGAGCAATGATTAAGAACTTTCAGTACTGCATTGGGTTGCTTCATTATTTAAATTACTTTATCATTCAACATCTAATTCAAAACAATCAAAATCGTCTTCATTTACTGCTATCTGGGTCGAACTCTCCTTCAGACGATAACAATGAAGAATATAACGCTGATTCTATTCCCCATAATAAACTAGTGAGTGTTAATAAACGTCTATTGAAGCTGGAAAAAACAGGTAGATTATATTATAGAAAAGGCGATACACTACTCAAGAACCAAGAAATAAGCACCAGATTTCCAAAGCTACAATCGAAAGCAAGAAAAACGTTCAAAGAAGTTAAAATGAACGAATTTAGATTGCATGAAGGCAATTATTATTTACCAATAGTTAAAGAGAATTTTAATTTATTAACTATGGTTAATTTTAGTTTGCATTTTTTGAAGATGTGGGTCCCCGATGATTATAAGTACGATTGGTCTATTTAGTTTGGTTGTTGTATAACCTGTGTCTTATGAGTTCTATGAATTTTTCCTGCTTTTTCTATACATTATGAGTCAATTTGCATTTTATGGTACAGATATACTTCTAAATTAGAATTTATTGTTACTTACTTCGTTTTGGTTTTCGGACTCCCTTTTTACAAATTTTTTATTTCACTCTACTTATTGTTTTAAGCTATAAGGTTTAGCCAGCTCTTTTAATGCAAAATAAATGAACTTTTAGTTCTTCAGGAATACTGTTCAAACTATTAAACAATCTCATTTAATAATATTTGAGGCATAGAAAAGCAGAAAAATAAGGAACTAAGTAGAAAAACCGAACAACAAACATTTTAAAAAGAGTAAAAGAAACCAGAATATATATTTTTTCACAATGAAATATAATCCATACAAATACTGTCATTCGAAAACTTCACATCTCTCCAAAGATAAACAATAAAAACTGTAACGAAAAATTTAAAAGCATGAGAAAGACCACAAGCTTGCATAATATACAAATCATAATTAAAATAATTTGTAACGTGTGATTCATACTCCCAATCCAAAATAGTATCCTCCACTCTCCACCATAACGATGTCTCAGAAATCACTGTATAAATAACAAGCATGATAAACATCAATCCATAAGTAATCAATAGTTTCTTTCCTAATATCGGTGCCTTCTCTTTTTTCAATTGTTTATAAGTTTCCAAGCACCAATATGACCCCAAGACAAAAATAACTATCTTACAAATAACATCCAATGTCTTTAATGGGAGGCTATATTTGAATAATTTATGAATGAAATACTCGATTGTAAATAATCCCGTTATAATTCTAACATTTCTATTATTTCTTCGATTTCCGAAAAAGACTCCACTGGATAACAGCAAGAAATTGAAAATGGCCCAAACATTAAAAATAACCGTGATTAGAATAGTCAAGAACTGAATCAATTTTTGGAAATCATCATAGGATTGAAATCTATTAGGAGATTCTAAATATCCATAAATATTTTGTTCTCTAAGAGTTAAAAATTCACAGAATTGAACAGTAGTAACACCAAACACGTAGATTAAAATCTTAAATTGGATCAAGGATATTTCGTAAAATGGTTCAATTAAGAAAGAGGTAGCATTACTTTTATCATTCTTAACTCTTCTTGAAATATGATAACTTACAACAGCAAATAATATTGAGTAAGCAATCCAAGAATAGAAGGCCAGCACTAGACTCATAAAATCAATGTCATCTAATCTCCCAAATCTTTGAACTTTTTCAATTGAAAGACGATTTTCATATTGTAATAACTCAGGGCCACCTTTTAAGAGAACTCTAACACAATAAACACCATCTTGTAACACACCATAATCTTCATGTGCTGATCCATTAGCAAAACTTAAATCTGTATCTAAAATAGTATATTCATTACCATCATCATGAATCATCTCTTGCACAGACTCATACAACTGGCTTGATTTATTATCAAATGTAGAAAAGTCTATATTCTTCATAGAATCATCCATTAGATAGATACCCCAGATTTCCCAATATGATATGTGAACCTTCTTAAAATCTTGCAAATTCAAAACGTTTAAACTAATGTAAACATCTTCATCATAATTGGTATCAGGTAAGCTAAGTAATATTTCAGGTTGTATTCTTCTGGACACTGGAAAAGTTAATAAAGAATCATGACTTTTGAAATCATAACAGACCGATTTAGTATTATTTTTAGTTCTCATCCATGTAGTTCTCAGTTCCAGGGCTGTGACTACGGGTGAAAACCATGTTAATATATATAATATGTAGATGATCGAAGCAAGCATGATAGTTCATCTGGTAACATCAAGAGAAATAGGTAATATCAAACATCTCTCTTGGCCAGAAATTAAGCTGAATTAGTTATTTAAATATCTTTGTAATTATGGGAGCATTCTTTTCTAACACCTGTCACTGAAACGTCAGGTAGCTTAGCTCAATCGCTTATCATGGAAATCTCTCGGCTCAGCCAAAATGCCCAGATTCTAATTTTGTAACTAGTCAATACAGACTAGTTACTGATTCATAAATCCAGAACCTCTTGTCAGCTGAAATTTAAATATATAAGTATATATATTATTGGACATAAAACATCAAACGAATACAAAAATAAAATAAAGATATTGTGAAAGTAGTAATAACAGGCAATAAAACAAGGAAGGCTGCGTAATCATAAATATAATTTGTATGTTTTCAAGAAAGAGGGGAAAAATGTGTATATAATGAAGTTAACATGATTTTACTAAAGATAAGCCAAGCTCAACCTGGACTTAGAAACGAATTTTTTTGTGTGTTTTTTAAATATTTCATTTTGGGAAAACTTCAAAGTACTTATTGGGCTAAAGTATCTGGGTAGAAGTAGAAAGAGACAGCAATGATGGCATAAGTACATAATAGCATGGCACCTTCTAACCAGTTTGATTCACCATCGACGATTAGGTAGTTAGTTAAGAAAACAGAAACAAACAAAACAGCAGTTTCGTAAGTACTGAAGAATAAACTCATATTGACATCAAAAATCCAACCAATTATAACTAATAAAGGAGTAACAAATAAAGCGATTTGAATAGAAGAACCAATAGCGACACCAATAGCTAAATCCATTTTATTCTTCCAAGCGACAACAACGGCAGTGACATGCTCAGCGGCGTTACCAACAATTGGAATAACAATTAAACCAATAAAGGTTTTTGACAAACCTGAAGTTTCAACAATGTCATCAATAGAAGAAACCAAATAATCAGCACAAACAGAAACTAAAATAGTTGTCAATAATAAAACAAGTGAGGCAGACACAGGACCTAAATGAGCCTTTTCGCCATCTTCACTTAAGTCATACATTGATTTTGGCTTGTTAATAAATGAACCACGATGAGGACTGTGAGGATTGTGGGAAGTGATGGAAGCTTCTCCTTCTTCAATACCTTCAGCAGTCATTAAAGTAATCCCATCTTCCGAACTAGAAGCTGGGGCATCAAGTTCTGCAGCTTCTCTGTCTGAATCTTCAAACAAATATTTATGTGTCTTCAATTGGAACACCAGATATAAACAATAAGCAAGTAATAAGATAAGAGCAGTAAATCTTGAAAATTCTAACACTTTTGTATCTAATCCGTCAGTCTTGGAAGGTAACGAAGCATGGAAAGCCGCAGGTAACAATAAACCAATAACACTTAAAGCTAATAAAGAACTCATAGCTTGGGCAACAGTTTGATTGAATTCTTGACTCTTATATCTCAGCCCTCCAGTAACAAAACAACAACCTAAGACTAATAATAAATTGGATAAGATTGAACCTAACATAGAGGCTTGAACCATAGTAATTTGGTTTTGTTTTAAAGCGATAATTGAAACAATAACTTCAACAGCATTACCAAAAGTGGCATTCATTAATCCAGCAATTGAATTGTTATGAATTGATTCACCTAATTCTTCAGTAGCGTAAGCCAACACTGAAGCTAATGGAATAATACCTAAAAAGTTTAAAGTAAAAACCCATGTTGCTGACATGTGCAACTTGTCAGCTAAGATACCTAATGGAACAAAGATTAAGAACCAGTTAACTGGAGAAGATTTAATCGTTAACTTCACTGTTTTAACAGTGGATTCCGATAAAGTTGTACCTCTTTCAGATAGAGGAAGTAAAGGAGCAGAAGAAGGATCAGACATATTGTTTATCTATTTTTCATTTACCTCTGAAGAGAATATTCAAATGGGTATATCTAGTATAATAAGTGAACAAGGGTCTTTAGTTCTAGTAAATGAGTAAAAACTGAAATTTCTTAAAGCTAAGAGGAGGGAAAGAGAAAAGAGAACGGAATCGAATGAACTTGATTAAAGTGAAATTCAACTTCAGGGTAGTAATTCTTATTAGGCTAGGGAGAGTCTAAAGGGGAAGGATATACTGTGGTGTGTTTACCAGAAACAGAACTAGTAGCAAAAGACAATTTGTAGCCCCAACATAATTTCACCTTGGTTAGCTGAAACTTGCTGCGCCTCCCAAAGAATCTCTGCACCGACAGCCTGCCCGTGTTTGTGGTAAGCATTCCAGTGGGACAACCCTTGGCGCAGTAAACTCCGCACAGCCGCCCGCATTTGTTCAACAGCAAGGGTTCTTGCACATGCACAAATAGATAGATGAGAGATATAATAGATGCAGCTTCAGATTCTAAGAAAGAATCGGACATGCTTACATACCATATTGACCTGAAGAAACAAACCAGTTAGGTTCCACCAAATAAAAGTGATAAAGTGAGAGAATAGTTTTATTGACTTCAGTCTGTAAAGCAAAATCACCAATATTGACTGTAAAGGAGAGCTTGGTGAACTAGCAGATTCTGAATTCAGTTTTGAAATGGTTACATTCACGATACTCTTAAATTGGGGGTGGAAGCTAACCTTGGGGTAATAACAATTAGGATCGATAAAACTTCTGCATATTTAGCTTTATCTAATTCTGGTCTTAATTCTAGTTAATGTAATTTCATCTATTTGCTTTTCATTGGATAGAATTGTAATAAATCAAAACCATGAGCAGGATATCTAAACAATGGTATTACATCGACTCCTCGATGTTGCGCTACAAATGAAAGGGCCAGTTGAGATAATGATAGAATGATAGATCAGTTAAAAATCCAGTAGCTTGAGAATCTTAAGCAGAAGCAGTATTAAGAGCTTCAATATTTTGTAAATGTATATATAGTAATAACTGGTTGAACAAACTTGTCTTTTGTCTATTGAAACCAGTAGGGCCTACCCAGTTTCATGTTCTCTATGCTGACTTGAAAAATATTGATATTGAATTTAGAAGCTATTTTTTGGTTAATCTGAAAAATAATATTTTGCAAGGTATGTAATTTTCAGTGAGAGCATCTACGAAGCAGTTCTATACATATGAGAAGCTCTGAGGAGAGTTGAAAGTGCCCAGAAAATATAGCAGACAGGTTTCCTTATATAATGTTTCGGGAAATTATCCCCATTGAGGAGAAATTCTTCTAAGCTGTGTTTTCGGCCGAACATGGAATTGCTAGTCGATATTTACTGAGGTTGCCAGCATGCTTCTCATTCATAGTTTCAAATCACTATATATTGAAAACCCTGATTATTAGAAAATGACTAAACAATAGTTGAAAACAAATAGGCCATAAAAAACAATGAAAACGAAAGTTTGAAGTTAAGTACAAAATACATATCAAACAAAACCAATAATAACCATCAACGTCAATTCGTCACAATTAGAATCTGGTAAGATCTCGTCTAAAGCAAAAGATTGCAATGGAAAATTAGCACAGCTATGGGGATTTTTGGTTTCAGAAGGCTCTTTATTATGACGACGTTTCCCACGACAATTAGCACTAGAATTACAATCCGGAATATCCTTAGGCATCAAGGACTTTTCAATAAAGCAACCACCACCTTTTCTTTGAGGAACATAAAGCCTCACATAAAACGAATCCGAAATACCTGAATTATCAAAGTTCAAAGCACTTTTAAAATCACTATTAAAAAATAATCTTCTTGAATCCATATGTGGCCTATCCACTTGGCGATAGTTAGGTGCATCAAATAATGAGTTTACATTTCTATTATCTTCAGCACCACTTAAAGGATTATAATCCAAACATGTTCTATAAATTTGCATAAATTTGGGTTGTGAAGAAATAAATTGAGTACATGACAATATCCACGTAGAACCACCATATCTAAATCCTTTTGTAAATCTGCTTTGACCATCGCTAATGGAATCCAATCCTGCCAATTTTAAAGAAATCCTTAAGGGAGGTATGCTAGACACCCCTATGTTAATTCCGGGACGATTGAAGTTTTCTAGAGGTGAAGTTTTAGAGGTAGTTGAACTTGTAGAGAAACGATATACCTTACCTGTATCAGAACTTAATGTTTTCGCAGTTGATATAGCATTAAACAAAACACTCAATGGAACATATCTTTCCCCAAAATTATCTTCAAATGACATTAAATCCATTAATCCTTCTAGTGAGATGGTCGGGTATAAAATATCGTCTCTTAAGAATGACTTCAACTGTTCAATTTCTTGTTGATCGGCACCACCTTGTTCTTTTAATCGTCTATCAATAAGATTAATAACAAACAAAGCTCTGTAGTATTCACTGGGGACATATAATCTATCATCTCTAACTGTCTCAACAATAATATCAGCTGGAATGCCATCCCAAAACTTGGCACCAGCTTCCCATCCATCAGCAAGCAAGCAAAATTTAACGGATTTTGAAATACTTAATGAAATAGAATCAGTAACTCTTTCTGAAATAAATTTGGTGTAATATGCAGCAAGGTTAATAGTCATATGTTGAATAGCATAAGATGCCGCTGTTTCAATAAGTTCAGGTAATGCAAAGTAGTTCCCTGTTGCTATCATTTCACAGGGCATTTTATATTCTTGTTCTAATTCCTCGACTCCATAAAGTCGTCTCAGAAGAGACTCAAAGCTATCTTTAGTAATATATGGATCGTCTGTTCTTATAGATATCTCTTCTGATTCGCCACTTTCTGAAAACTCGTAATCACTTGAAGGAGTCCAGTTAAACAAGGCTTCAAAGTATGGACTTCTACATAGGAAAAACTTATGCAAGTTGTAGCTTCGACCAAATGCATTAATAGTTATATCCGAGTACTTTGTGTCAGAGAACAAATGATTAATTAGATATTCTCTTTGGGATGCCACTTTAGGTAAAGAGTAAGATTTTGAAGACATGATGTGATGTGTTGTGCTGTCCTTTAGTGAGGATTGTGGGCTGTATAAGTATATGGATTGGGTTGTTGGTAGATGAAGAAAAAAGGGCAAGTTAAGGATTGCTTCAAATTTTCATTTTCCACAGTACAGTTCTGTTTCTCCAGCCAAAGGAGGTTTTTGGGATTGTAGTTGACGCTGAATCCAAGGTAACCAGCTAGCGCTCACGCTTAGTGTTCCTGAAAGTTGCACTTATCGTCCGCCAACGGGTTAGACGCGGGCTTACGTCAGCTGCTCTGCTGAAGGACCAATAGGTTCAACAAACCTCATTCCTTCACTTGCTAAGTTAGGTAAGATTATAAAGATAAGAGAAAATCTTGGAAACAGATGAGATTTTGCTAAGGTAAGTTGATGTACTGATAGCATTTGTTAGTGCAGCATCTTATTTCCGCTAATTAACTTGGAACCTAGAGGGTTGCAATACACAGTTTCACAAAGTATAAATTCTCCTTTGATTGTAGCAAAAACCAACTTAAATTACTTTTATTTTGATTTGAACATAATTTTAACATCTTTGAAGAATATTGCTAGTATTGATAATTTCTCCTTAAGATGGAATTAGTGACAGAAGTTATTAACTATCAATTTTAAGGGGCGAATGTTACGAGTAGTTTGACAAGGGGACTACCAGCCTTTAGTAACAATTTGGGTAAAATTTAAAAAGATGAAGATTTCAGTGTTTTTATCTAGATATGATTGATTCTGATTTTCATCTTAAGTTACTTACTTCAATCTGTTCCTGCAACTTATGACCTTTTGAAAATCCTACATTTTGGTTATGATCTTGACAATTGCGTTAACAATTTTATCCAGAATATATCAGTTTAGGTATTTACTACAATACTCTCAACTTTCTTTGAGAAATTCTTTCAAAACTTTTGGCTAAAATGTTAAGACATGATGGTGATAACAACAAATTACTAGAAGATAGCGGTCATACCAACGAGTTCTGGTAGATTATATATTATTGGATTTTATTAATTTCTGTTTGGGGCTATACTTATAAATATTGTTTTGTTGTTTTGATCAGTTTTGTTCGATGCCCCAAGAGTCCAGGATCTATGGAAGCCTACTAATCTTATAAAACTAGAGGAGGACCATGGCGCTTGCGGCGTGATGGCTCAAGAGAACTACCTGAGTTAGATCGATCGACCTAATTTGCAAGGCCACCAAAAACGTGTTCGTATTTGTTTTCAGCAGATAATTCAGCCATAATTAGTAGGACTTGGTAGACAAAAGTATAGGCCTGCAGCTTCACTGCTTTAAGTAGTACAATATATGTTAGAAACTAAAGGCTAAAGTAGTCTCATTTACGATATCTCTCAGTCGGAATTTAAAATGCTGGTGTACGGGTGGGGTGCATTAAGGAGATGAGCCCCGTTAGGTTTCGTCTATTTAAAAAGCCAGTTCCTTATTCACAGAATTGATAGAACTGGATGCCTATATTTCTACCACTTACTAATTCCTCAGTGAGCTCTTACCAGCTATGTCAGATTCTCCCTCACTACCATCGGGACCTCCTCCCACACTCATTTTGACCAGCACAACCACTAATTCCGACACTATGAAAATGCCGACGCCAGAACCGCCAATCAGCCTACCAGAACAGTCAGTCCCAAGGCAATTTCTAGATAAAGACGGTGAACGCCTACACTCGGAGAACCAAGAGAATATTCCTCTTTCTGGTTCTGGCTCAGACTCAGACTCAGATTCTGCTCTAGCTCAACTCTTGGAAGACGACAATTCTGATTCTGAACTGGATGAAGATAAAATCGATAATTCTCCTTCACTATCTCCATTATCCACTTTAACAGATGTACGTCGCAAGAGTAGCAGCTACAACAGAAAACTTCCTCATCATAACACCACTGATAGCCGAGTCTCTTTAAAATTAAGAAGAACAGGCTCTTTATTCAAAAGACAGTACACTTGGTCAACCTCATCTCAATCTCAATCTGCCGTAATTTCTCCATTGTCTTCAATAAACTCCGACTCGTTGGTGTCTTATGATGAATCTGACGAAACTCCAAGCTTATCTAGAATAGTAACATCAACTTCATCCGCTCCTCTCAGTCCGACTACTTTTTTCAAACCTAATCTGAATCACAAAAATCAAAGACTAGCTTTTAATAGTCTAACTTCTCCTGTATTTACCAAGCACCATTCCCTTACTGAACAAACTGCTTTTTCTGGTTCCAAATTAGTTGTTTCTAATCCACGTTTATTTGGAGTTGAATCAATTAGAACTGGCAGTTCTGGTACTGTTACTGCCAGCAATACCATCTTACCATTTTCTCTGTTATCAATAATAACCTCCCGGCCAAAACATTTATATCATAGTTTGAAAACATTAACTACTTCCGATTATTCTCGATTTTGGTCCCTTGATAAGTCAGAAGAATTACAATTATCGCACTGGAACAAAAATGAGTTTAAAATCCAACAAAAGCTTTTCAAAGTTTTTACAATATTGAAGAAATTTAGGTACGAAACCAGAAGATTAGTTGATTATTATGGGCCTGAATTTTTGGAAACTGATATAATATTCACATCTAAAATCCAGGAATCAAGGCATCAGCAGACCTTTTCTGTATTGAGTTTCTTAGCAGATCAATTAGATTACTTAGTCGAGGATAAGTTGAAGCCAGCATATGATGAAACAATGTTAGTTAACGATGAGTACATTTTGCTAGAGAGCAAAGTTTGGTTTGAAGAACTACAGCAGAAGTATTTCAATTACGCATCTGCAATATCTTTATTATCAAGACTAACGACTGATCAAAAAGTCTCCGATTGGATAACAATAGTTGAAGAAACAGACATGAGCCTGATTACAAATCCATCTGTTGTGTCAGCCCGTGTTCTATTGTCCTGTTATTTTTTAAAATTGTTCACTCCGTTGATTTTAACTTTAAATGAATTATCTCGTCTATATCAAAAATCAGGTAATGATTATATGCTGGGTTTGAGTAACGATATCGTGAACCTTGCCGAAAGACTGAACAACATGACAGATTATACAACAACTAGAGAATCATTAGCTGAATTAATGACTGACCAATCAACAGACATCGAATTTTTAGAAGATACGATGTTTAGTGAGTCCCATGACATATCAAGCTTTGGTACATCCGACTTTGCATCATTTTGGCAGTTAGAAGGTCATAGCTGCAAAACATTATTCTCATCAAATAGATTACAATTGGACATTCAATCCAAACTTTTACAATTTTATGCTTTGTTAGACGGCATCCGTTGGGACTTAAAGCATATGGTTCAATATTACGGTGATTACTTTAAATATATGACACCAGCAATGTCTTTATTTGATGTTTCTCAATTTGCAGATGATGACTTTTATGATAACACATTTGGGAAATTAGATTGTTTATACGAAAGTGTCGACTCATTTCTTTTAAAAAAGTTGAGTATTACATATGATACCAATTTATTCATCAACGACAAGCACGCTTTAGAACAATCCCTTAAATGGTTTAATCAGTTAGAAGATACAATGAACTTTTGTGCCGATTCCATAAGTCGTTTAGCTAGACTAGCGTCAACCAACCTTCAGTTTCAGGAATGGCTAATTGAGTGGAACCAATCAGATGCTCAAGCAAGTAAATTTTCAATCTTTAGAAATGGCCCAGTTGATCTATTCACTTATTACTTCATTGAATTCTTAAATCCATTAGCATTGACTATATATGAGTTAAGAAAATTCTACTTTGAAACAGGAGATTCAACACAATTCAACCTTTCCGAAGATTTATACTCTTCAATCACAAAAATAAATGAAATAATAGACACCTCAATACGAGCCACCACACCATCAACCGCAACCCCAACAAGAGTGCTCGACAACTTCTTACCATCAAATATTAGACTTATCCTAACATCTCGAACAACACCACAAACCCATAATCTGGATTACTTTGATGGCTTACAATATTCAGAATTCTGGTGTCTGTCACCTTCGGAGTGTCGTAATTTCAGGCAGTGGGACAAAATGAAATACGATATCCAAAACAGAATTTTTGAATTTTACTTGGTTCTCAAGAGAATCAGGTTCAACTTCAAGAGAATGATCGAATTCTATGCGCCTGAGTTTCAGATTGCTCGGGGAATAACTCCTACTTATTCAACTGATTACCAGGATGTGTTTGTTCCAATTATGGGTGTCTTAAACAAGATTGAGAAACTAGTCAAAACTGATCTAAAGCCATATTACGACAACACATTCTTTGTTAACGATAAAGAAGTCTTAAAGGTGGCTAATGAATGGTTTAAACAGCTAGAGGCTAATCATTTTGATAAATTTGCTGAGAATATGGCATACTTACAATCACTATCTCAAGATCCCAATTTAAAGTTGTGGTTAGCTAGAGTGGCGAAGAAAGATCTAGTAGGTAAGAGCAATAGATATGCTACTGATGCTTCGGATTTATTTTCGCGTTATTTCTTATCATTTTTGACTCCTATGGGGTTGTTGGCTGCCAAACTGAATCAAGTTTATGAGAAGGGCGGTAATGATGAGATGAGTTTGGTGACTCGAGAGTTGTTGGACTGTATAACCAGATTGAATGAAGCTTGTGATGCTGCTACTAAATGATTCTTTTTGCTCGTTTTATTTTTGCCCTTTATTTACTTTACAGTATTTTTTATTCTACATGACGATTTAATTTTAATAATAATTTTATAATTTAATTCTTATATCCGGGGAGATAATAAATAAACACATATTACTGCAACAAAAAGAAGTATGTAAATCGGAAAACCAACACAAAGGACCAGTTGTGACCCAGTAATACTATACCTTCCCTAATCATCAAAGGACCAAATGACTTCAATAGCCTCTGAGGTCTCGCCAGCCAATTCATCACTAGCATCATAAGATAGTAACAAATCATACTTACTAAAGTTGTCAGAATCTTCAAAACCTTCATTAATAGTAACTAAAACTTCTTTTCCTTCATAACTAACATTCAAAACATGTCCACATTTTTTAGCATCAAACCATTTTGAATTTACTGCAGCATAGTTTCCAACGTACTGCATCACTGGACAAGAATAATTGCTATGTCCAAGGTCATGGTAAACACCAGCTAATCCAGTGTTATTGGTTGATCTTTTAGATAAATCGAAAGGTTGAGCTTCAATTGGTGCACAAAGAACAGTTGATGCAAATAAAATAGTAGCGCAAGAGATTGTTTGGAAAGATTTCATTGTTAGTTATATTAAATTAAATAAGTGTGTGATTATTAAAAGATTTCCAGAACTGAACTGAATTATTGTGTATCGATAGGAAAACTGAGTCCATTTTATACCCCAGTTTTAGAGTATTGTATATTTCAGTCAACTTCCCTTTCATAAATAATCACCTTAACTTCAATAGTGAAACACCATAATACATATATTTAGAAGTTTAGATCAATACTGGAGCAATAAATATTCAAGTTCGAAATGACTTAAGGATGAGCATCACATATAGATCTTCCGAGGGACTGGCCGGGTTCTAAATTAAGCATTTCTGCTTGACCAGTTATATATCGAAGTATAATTTCATTTAAAATTCTAGTACATTGATCAGGATATCTTGCTGATTAATAGGTGAAATAGGATAATTCTAGATATGTAGTCCTGGTATAACCCCTTTAATCTAAAGCATGTCGGTGCAGCCTAGTTCTTTCTCAGGGGAGCGGCTTTGTATATCGCCATAATCCGAGGAATCACAAATAGGCGCGCGCACTTCTGTGGCTTCAAGGGGCTTAGTTGCTACTCGGCACTACATCTGTAAATTCTGTAAAGTGGTAAGGTTAGTAAAAGATAGAAAGTAAAAATAATTTTAGCTAAAAAACAAAAGCGTAAAATAAAATTCAATAATTCGAAACGAGAGCAATTCAAGGTTCCAAATTAGTAGCAGTACCCTTGTTATCTTTGACCATGTGGGCAACACCTTCTTTTCCGAGTCTATCAATCATTTCTTGAGCGTTCAAAGTCTCTACTTCTGTAGTTTTGAACTTTCTTGCGCTGACCCCTTCATGAAATAGTTTGTCCAACTCAGCATATGTTCTGCCTTTAGTTTCTGGTAAATATAGCCATGACCAGATAGCAGCAGAAATGCAGAAGCCTGCCCAAAAGAACCCTGTTTTTGCACCCCAATTCCATGCAGTTGGATTTAACATGTAGGGAGTTATAATACCTGTAATAATACCTGCAATATTATAAGTATTTCTTGCAATAATAATTGTTTTTGTCTTTAATCTAGCCGAGGGCAATTCGGAAACTAAACAGTATGTGATTGGGCCTATTGTACTATCAAACGTGAAGGTGTAAATCAATAAAAAGGAACCAATTGCCCAAGATGCGGCTGAACTATCTGCACATCCCAAACCACCGACAATAAGTAGACAAATAACTTGAATTACCAAACCTCCAAAAAATATTGTGAAACGACCCAGACTTTGAGAAGCAAACCAAGAAACGAGAGTACCCAACAACCCTAAAACATACTGAATAATTGAAAAAGTAAAAGACATACTTGAGTTCAAACCAGCTTGAGTATAAAAATAGGTGGAGTACCCCATCAATGATGCACCAGTAATATTTTGGCATAACCAAGTGCATGAAGATACTAGAGTTCTCCTGATAGCACCAGTTTTAAAACAGTCTGAATAGGAGACACCTTGATTGACAAATTCTTCCTCTTTAATAGTAAGTTGAATTTTATCAAACATTGCATTAGCTAATGGGGTTGTATCTGGTAGATCATCATGTTTTGAAAGCAATCTTTTTAAAGACTCTTTAGCTTCATCGTTTCTACCTTTCTTGATTAACCACCATGGAGATTCTGGGGCTAAATAGATTCCGAACATAATTGGAATTGGCCAGACCCACTGCACAGCAAATGGAATCCTATAAATATTAGTAGCATGACTTGAAAGACAACCTTTTAGAACACATGAAGAAATTAATTGACCGATGACCCAGCATGCATTAATGTAAGTCGTAAGGTAGACTCTTATAGTTAGGGGGCAAACCTCAGATGCATATGAGACCCCTAAAGTTTGGAAGACACCCCATGGGAACCCCAATAAGATTTCACCTGTAAGCAAAACAGGTAAGGATTCAGCAAAGAATACAATGAAAATAAATCCAATAACAAACGCCAATGCACCGATTAAAGTCTTTTTATAGCCAATTCGATCGGCAATAATACCAGAAGCAAACAAACCCAAAATACCACCAACGCTAGAAGCCATAGATAAAGATGTTTGCCATTTCGCAGGAACTTGATACTCATCCAAATCAGGGTAATAAGTACCGAACTTCTTCTTAAAACCAGGAAAGGCATAAAATGAGTTTAGTAGATTGGTGTCATAACCTTCCATAATCAAAGATGTTGATAATATAATTGACCAGCCGATAGCCTTTGGAAATGTTTGCAAACCTTCCAATAATGACATGGACTTTTCTTTTCTTTCGTTGCTCTGTGCATTCTCTGAAATATCCATAAACTTGGCTAGGTAAGCTTCCGTACCAGTTTCAGACTTTGTGGTTGGCTCTGGAGTTAATGTATATCCAGTTTCTTTCTTAGATATTGTATTGGGAGAATCATCAGGCTGTAGATCTTCAACATTTTCCACATGTTCCAATCTCATACTTGTAAATGTTTGGTTATAATAAATAAATATATGAGTTCTTCAAGATAGAAAGCAAACCCTTACAGTTGCATTTAGAGAGGTAATTACAATAAAGCATTTTGTTGTCTATTTATATTGCTGTTAATTAATATAGAAGAATTGGGATATCTTCTAATTACAACCTGTAGTAACATTTTACCTCAGTTCCTATACCCTTAATTTACCATTCAATCTGCAGCCTTTAGTTTTGAGGTTCACTTTTTACCAAGGATTTGCAATTTAGGTTATAACTTCCATTTAGCCTTACCCCTCATAGAGCTTATTTCTCCGACAATTATTACGATAGAAGGAAATCTTGTTCACTCAAAAGTTAGATGATTCTCACTCACTCCATCACGGAACTTCTACAGTGCTGACCTACACCCACTGGTTACAAAACTTTCGACAAGCATTGTGGACTATGATGATGTTACTCAAAATGCATGACTCAAAGCTTTGACTATCCCACTGAAATTATATTCATTTACGTAGAGTTGAAGAAAATCACTGTTCTATTATGTTCATAAAACAACCTCATGACCCCACAAATTCCCCAGATTTGCTATTGATTTAAGTTCCGTCGGGCCTTATTCTAAAACTCCTAAGAAGCCCATTATTCCTACAATCTGTGTCCAGATGAAGCACTCAAGTAGATTACTACTTGAGTTTTACATTTTACAGGTTTGCGATTATATACTTCTTGCAAATCTTTAATGTCATCAGGCGGTTGTCCCCTGGAAATATCAGAGGGTCTGCTTGAAAGATAGTGGTAAGTTATATGTGCCTTTGAAAACTCTTGGCCCATATATGGATTATTTCAAGCCCATGAAAGTTGCAGATATGACGTGTGTACTCTAGTCAATATCTACGGTTATTTAAAAACCTAGGCAAATGACCACTTTGCAAGAATATTCACTATCAAGACGTCACTTCATAATTGAAAACCAACTAAAGGAAACTCGTCTTCTTTCTTAGAATTATCAAGGAAGCGTATAGAAATATTATTTTTTAATGTTCTAGGTATAGTAATAATACTCCAGTACGGAATTATGATTTTTGACCATTATACGAGTAGGTCTTCGTGAAATCATTTATCTCAACGCAAATAAAATAAAACCCCTTCGATCCTTTGTCTTTCAAATAAAACCGACTCTTATATCTATTGCCTAGCAATTGGCAAAAACTTAAGAGAAATTATAATTACGGTTATCGATCTAGGGTCGAGGCTAACATCTAAGGGCTCGTTAATTGCTGGGCATTTTTTGTCTTTATAGGACTTTAAGCAAACGGCTCTGTAATATATTAACTCGAATTTATTACTCTCACTATGACAAAATCCACTTACAGATATAATAATTGTAAAAAAGTCTGTGATTTTTGAAAGTAATGGTGCTTGGAAGAAAACAACCCCATATTAACACTACTTGTTAACAACTAATAATACCAGGATTTCCAAGCAAGGAAGTAAACATCGAGAGATTTTCTGGGACCGTTATTTATCCTCAACTAAACAAGGAACTAATACGATACTATTCCAGACAAGGAAATATTGCAACAGGTATATATATTCTGAGCACACTTTACTCACATAAAATTCCGGGCTCCGGCCAATTGCCGAACACCGGGAGAAATTTTAGGAAGCCGTGCAACAAAGTCCGTATTTTCCTGTTATACTTTGGGTGCTGCGAGGGCTCGGTGTTTTCCTTCGGCTTATGAATTTGAAATATTTCAGCACCGATTCATATAATTGCTTTACAACGATTTAATTGATAGATCTTGTTAAATAATTATGGTAGAAATAGAAATCTGAGATCCACTAGTAATTAGTGGATGATGGTTTAGTGGCAATACTTAAGTCTATAGAGAAGCCTTATTATGTCTCGCTGGGCTTGCCACACGTGGTGCAAAGTAAGTGCATTTCATTGGATCAAATTCTTCGAAATATCTAACATTTCCAAGCACCCATAACATAAATATTACCTACTGAAAGTAGGTCTATAGTATACTTAAGATACCAGTGACTTAGAGTTAGGGAAAATGACATAAATTTAACTTATGCCACCACCCAGGACATTAGTTATCGGCTCGGGTTGGACATCGGCACAATTGGATCGGCTGGAAAAAGCTATTTCATAGGCTACAAGCTCAAAACAAAAATATGAGTAGCTTACTAATCAAATAAAAATGCATATCAATGTTTATAAGGTGGTAAATATTCCCAATTGTCTGTATAGCATAGGCATCTTAAAGAGGGTAGTCTCATTAAATTTAATCAATTAAATCATTTATATATACTTTTTGTTTAGTATAACGCAGAACATCATGGGTAAGTCCAAACAGAAAGCTGATTCTATTCAGGCATACCAATTATCAAAGGGAACGGAATTAGAGCAGTGTCGAGAGACGTCATCATCAATACCATACACCTCTGGCTCAACTAATGCAGAAACACCTCAGGAAGAACGACCTTATGAACTAGAAGATGATTTTGATTACGATAAAGGCCATTTCATAGTTGTTATTGGTTCATGTGTTGGACTTGTTCCAGGTTGGGGTATAATGGGAGCATTAGGTCTATTCCAAGCATACCTTAGCCAGCATCAACTTTCCGACGTCGCTGTTTCGACTATATCTTGGATCTTTTCGATCGAAATGTTCTTTACTTTGGGTAGTGCCATATTTATTGGCCCTGCCTTCGATCGGTATGGTACGAAACCTTTAATGGCTATTGGAATACTTCTGGTAATTGGTGGATTAATTGCCACCAGCTTCTGTCATAAGACTTGGGAGTTTATTTTAAGTTTTGGTTTCATGATTGGGATTGGATCTGGTTTTATTACTACTCCTTGTGTCAGCGTAGTTAATCAGTATTATAAGAAGAAATTGGGTTTGATGCAAGGTATAAGTGAATTGGGTGGATCTATTGGAGGTGTTATTGTTCCGTTGGTTTTAAGAGAAATGCTTAAGAGTTCCAGCTGGGGATGGGCCCTTAGAGTGTTAGCTTTGTTCAGTCTTGTTTGTCTTTTGATTTCATTTTTCTGTATGCATGATAGATCCAAAGAGTTAAATAAAGGAAAACCACAAGAACCGCTATGGAAATTGATTGCTAAAAATTTCGATCCAAAACAACTGAAAGATACTAAGTTCACATGGTTGATTATTTCTTTTGTTTCATATGAATTTGCGTTAATGATAATTTTGAATTATCTACCATCCTTTGCAATTGCTGAAGGTATTCCAGAGTCTAATTCTTTCTTAATGGTTATGGCTATAGGTGTAGGTGGACTCTTTGGTCATGTGCTTCCATCACTATATTCTGATTATTTTGGTAGATGTAACATGCTAATTATAACTTATATAATCTTGACCGTAAGTGTTTTTGCGTTGTGGTTACCAGCACAATATTTTCCACAGAAGGTCCTAGGTTTGTATTTCTTTATTGTGAGTTTTGGATTCTTAATGTCATCGTTTTATTCATTGGCCCCAGCATTAATTGGGCAATTATCTAAAGCAGAAGATGCAGGGAAAAGAATCGGATTGGTATATGGTTTCAATGCAGTTTTTGATTTAATTAGTTTACCTATTGGAGGAAAGATTTTAGGGAAAGGAGATATGACTGGTTACACTGATTTAATTGTTGTAATTGGTGCTATTTGTTCTGTTTCCTGTCTCTTTAGTTTGGTACTTAGATACAAGATCAGTCCAAAGTTCCTGAAAGCAGTTTGATTGCTGCTTCTTTAACTAAATTGCATATATAAACTCCCTCTGAATTTCTGCCTTAAAAGTGATAGTATACACTGCTAGCATCCGTTTCCAACAATCAAATAAAACAATCTCTGGTTAAGGTATATCTTCTCCTTGAATTTTTGAATTTGTTAAAGATTTTGAGAATGTCCAGATTACAGCTGCAAGTCTTTTAACCCTATGGGATGAAAACACTTTAGTCGCCTCTCGTCAGTGCTGCGCGCCCGGTGATGACTGACATCTCACTTAGAAGACAGACAAACTTTCAACACCAATAATTCAGAAATCAGGAGTAACTATATTCTTCGAGAGGAAACTGAGTCAAAGTTTGGGAACATCTTATATTTGTATCGCCCAAACTAAGGTTTCATGCCAAGATTTTGTTTAATCATGATACATTTGAAATTATTTAGAGGCAGCAGCTCAATTCATCAGACTTTTACTCTAACTTCTTCTTGCATGAAAGTTTATTGCCACCGCAGATTCTCTACCAAGAAGCAGTTTGAAGAAATACTGCTACAAAAAAATACCAAGACAGGAATGCCTATGTGAATCGTAATCTACTGAAATTAATCCAGCAGGGTTTGAAAGCAGATGGCTCAAGCTTTCTTTGGGAAGTTAGGGATTTACGGAAATAAGGCTATAAGCAGCTTACTAATCAATCATATTAAGTCAAATACAGACTTTAAATAAGGAGTGAAGGAGCTCCATTTGTCACTCTAAGTTCATCTTAAATTCAAGTTTATTGCCACCACAGATTCTCTACCAAGAAGCAATTTGAAGAAATACTGCTACAAAAACTGCCAAGACGGGCATGTCTAAGTGAATCGTAATACAGCGAGACTAATCCATCAGGGGCTAAGAGCGGGTAGACTCGGGGCAATGAATGAGGCTCAAAAAAATATTTGAAAAACTCGAAAGTTATAGAAAGAAGGATACAAGTAGCTTACTAATCAAACATCTTAATTCAAACGTATATAAGGAGTGGAATTTTCTCAATTCTGAATAATGAGTGCTCACACTTAATCCTAAAAGTGAAATATATTCAATTTCCTATTCGCAGTTCTCTTCTATTCTGTCTATAAAAATGAAAGTCCTTGTTGTTTTAGCTCATCCTGAACCACAATCATTAAATGGCTCATTATTCAAAGTCACAATTAGTGAATTGAAAGCTTTAGGTCATGAAGTCAAAACATCTGATTTATATGCTATGAAGTGGAAATCTCAAATTGATGCTGATGATTTTCCTGAAGTTAGGAAAGATGAAAGACTTGTTGTTGCTGCCGCTTCAGGAGAATCATATTCTACCCAAACGTTAACCGAAGACGTCTTAGATGAACAAGCCAAATTAGAATGGGCAGATTTAGTTATCTTACAATTCCCTTTATGGTGGTTTTCAATGCCTGCTATTTTGAAAGGTTGGGTCGAACGTGTTTTCTCATACGGTTTAGCATATGGTGTTGGGTATTCAGCTGATAAACCTCATGGTGAAAGATATGGTGAGGGTAAGTTCAAAGGTAAGCGTGCTATGCTATCTATTACTGTTGGTGGTCCTCAAGAAACTTACAGTGAGTATGGTGTGTCTGGAGAGTTAAATGATATTTTGTTCCCAATTCAGCATGGAATTTTGTTCTACACTGGCTTTGATGTTCTACCACCGCAAATTACTTGGAGAACCAACAGATTTACCGAAGAGAAATTTGAAGAAACTTCTAAGAATTTGAAGGACCATCTCAAGAATATCGAGACTGCTAAGCCAATTCCTTTCCGTACTCAAAATGGTGGTGATTATGATTTGTCGGGCCCGGTACTTAAAGACGAAGTCATCAAACCAGGAGTTCATGGACTTAAAATCCATTTAAAATAGAATAGTAATAAATGTATATATTTACATTAGTTGTTTTTCCCGTGTTATTTTATACCTAAGATATAGATTTTGCTATTGCTTTAAAATGTTGGTGGGTAATATTTAACACAATACAAGAGAAACTAGAGTAATATGCAAGACAAAGTAGGATTCCTGTGCCTCTCTGCGTGTACCCAGGTCAGCTATAACTCTCTAAGCATATAGACGTTGGGAATAGCACCATACTGTTTACTAATAATTAGTTTTAAAATAGTAACATATATATCCCAAGAAAAATAAGAGAATGTTTCAGATGTCTTACCTAAGACTCACCAGTTACAGTACTGTAAAGTATACAAAAAGCACACTCGGATTCTGAAATATTAGCTAAGCAACATATAAAAAGAGGAAACAAGATAATTAAAGGCTACTGCTCTAAATATGAGATTTTCAACTGCAGAATACCGAGGTTCAAATTGCTCACTATACAAAGTCACAGTAATTGATTGAAGAAATTTAGGCCGTGAGTTCAAGAAACACCTGATATATTTGCTATTCAGTCGAATGCAAGAGTTGGTTGATTCTGAGAAATTCCGGAATTCGATGAAGACAGAGAACTATTTGTTGCTTAGAATTAAAAAGAAAGTTTTCCAAGAAAGAGCTAATTCAGAATGTTTCAGCTTAGCAATAATATCTTGACAGACCTAATCTAGTTTTTAAACTTACAAATGTAAAGTATTAAGCTACGCAGATGTTCTTGCATGGTTTTGGGCTTCATTATTGGTTTACTGATGAAAACCCCCATAGGGAAAGATACAATACAGTCAAATTTTAAGAAAAACATACTGCACTCTCTATTAGTGTTGTTTGCCCCAATACATTTTACAGTGATTGTGACTTTGCAGGAAAAATGTTTGAATACTTTTTTTTGATTTCTGGCTGATATTGTCACAAGAGACCTCTTTATCGTTTAGTTTGGGTACTCATTTCTATCATATCTTTCACAGATGCTTCCTCAGTTCCCAATTGACTGTTTTCAGGAACAACTTTACACATCATATAGCCGATCAGTTTTTAACTCCATTATATATGATTTACAGTAATTTCAAAAATCAGTACAAACGGGCTGCAAGATATAAGTCTGCCTCTAAAAAAGATTGAAACTTGATCAAAGGTACTGGTTGGCAGCAGTGAAAGTAAGCGCTTACGTAAGTACAGCCGGGTGAGCTAAAGCTCTGCTTAAGGGGTTGAGATGTTTTGTATAGCTTACTATCAGTTATTACTCTTTTGTATAGTATAGTCAAATAATTTAACCATATATTCAATATAGAAATCACAGATTACTTTTTTCAGACAACTTATAACGCCTCAACTTAGTGAATCCGGAATCACGATGAGTTGAGCTCACAGCACTTTCCTATTTGGGACGTCTAAGGGTACGTCTGACTCAAAAAATTACTCGTCGAGAGTAAATCAATTTTTATCTGAACTTCCTATTTGAGGGTTCTAAGGATAAAATTGAAAACTTACTATAAATGAATCACCATGTCCAATCTCATATCACCAGGGTAATACCATATCACCAGGGTAGTATAGCTGCACCTAATTAAACCAATTATGGTAATAGAGACCGTTTTAGGTGAAGTACATGCATTATTCGACTTCAAGTTGTTCAAAAATCTAAATTTGAAAAGTTATATAAAGCAATTGAGTTTCCTCCAACTCTCCAACTTTTTAATCATATCTGAACTCTCTTTTTATCATCACACAAATAAACAAATCTACTTCCCAAACTACCATTCGCTCGCTCTTACAATGAAATTATCTACTCTTATTCCATTCATTTTCGCTCTTACTGCTGTTCAAGCTGCTCCGATTGCTGAAGCTGAAGCTGCTGCTGAACCAGGTTTCTCATGGCACGCATGGACCAGAAACCAAGCTATTTACAAAAGAGAAGCTGAACCAGAGGCTGAACCAGAAGCTGCTGCTGAACCAGGGTTCTCATGGCACGCATGGACCAGAAACCAAGCTATTTACAAAAGAGAAGAAAACATTACTGAAATCCCAGATAATGCCAAGGTGGCTGTCTTTTACTCTTCTACTGAAGATATTGAGAACGGTGCTGAACCAATCGCTATCTACACCCTTGAATAAAATTGATTCTTATATTAGCCTGCTTTTGATGCCCCACTTTGCTTTTGATACCTTAACTAACCCACGTATTACTTGGAATTTCCCAAGATAACTGGGAATGAACTCAATGAAACCAATTCCCTTTCGGTTGCAAAATAATAGTGGCTACGACTTATCACTTCGTGGCCGCCTTGTTAAAGTATATATATATCTCGTTATAACCATTACATAGTTTATTTTAATATGAAACGCCACCTACTATCTAATTGAGATGTTGTATTTTTTTATTGAGATCTGAGTTAAAATATCACAGCTGTCTTCATGCTCTATTAAGGTGTGCGTGAAATGTTTGATCCACGCTGCTCAATACGTGGTGCTATGCACGTTAGTTTGCTTTCGAGATCAAGAATATGAAAGGTTAATAGTAAAACGTTATCAGTAAATTTTCTCATCTCAAATAGACGAATAGGCGTTGTCTGTCAATGCTTAACTAAGGTCTAGGCACTGGGGTCTGTCAGGCGAAGATATCCAGTTCAACCAAAGTGAACTCTAATTACTAGGTTATAGATCTTAAATTACATAGAATTGGATGACATGAAATGGGATTTCCACATGTGGAAAAGGGATAAAAAGGACAGTGATTTCTTGAATTAGAACTGAGATGGTTGTTGCAAGGATACTTTCACCCAACGAACTATTCACTCACACTTTTGCATCATTCGTTTCATAATATGGTCAAATCATCATACGCTAATTTATTTAAATATCCAGAAGAAATGGATTCACCAACAGTAAAATCCAAATCTATAGTCCACAATTTTTAAAATAGAGAGAGCAACGGAAGCATCAACTTCTTGAATGCTATCTATCACATCTCAGATATCCAGTTATCCAATACTTCCACAGTATCAGTATTGTCTGCTTTGACCCAAGTTACATTCCATTCATCTCCGCTTGATATAACAGTATCAGTTGATAAAGCATCCATGAAAACTTCTTTATAATACTATAGATTCAAAAATTAGATTAAGAAAGATACAACAATTTGATATTTACTTACGTGAATTCACTGGATCCTGGGATAGTGAAGTATATTCTGACTTATTCGTACTAGCTCAATGTTTTGGTTTGACTATGAAGTCCATAACTATGTCCATAAGACTACAATTTCACACAAGAATATCATTACTGTAATCGGAATCATCACTAATGTATCTAATACTAATCAAGCACCAATTACCTCCAAAAATGCAGAAATGATTATATGTGGGGCTTTAGCATTATTTTATCGTTACTTGAACTCAAAACTACACCCACCAAACTGGAATTTCTCCATACATGAGTAGTATAGGTAAATATAACGCAGCTAACATCCTAAAGCTCCACCCAAATTAATGAAGTATTAGTAGAGGATTATAATGCGATGTTTAACTTACCAGTAGACTTACAGCGAGGTTTGGTAGATGTTATTGGTAATATTTACCTCTCCTTGTTCGCAATTTGATAAATGGAACTGGAGAAGATGTTGATTTGGTGTCTGTTTCTAATGTAGTACTTCAATTCATTTAGTAACTGTATAGATATATAAGAATATATTATTCAAAGTTCCCAAAGCTATAAACGAAGCACTACAACATAGAACTGAGACCCTGATCTCAAAAGAAACTCCTCGTACCAGATGCCTCCTAATCCAATTTTGAGTTTGCTAATCTTCCTTTTTGCTTTAATTCCAAGCTACTCTTTTGTTTTGTTTTGTTTTTATTTTTGGCTTCTAAATTAGGGTGTTTCACTTCTAGGATCATGTGAAGGCTGTGCCGCAAGGCAGGGTCCGGCCCAGAGGCTTGTCTCTTACGGCTTAATCCCAATAATTTATCCGCAGACCAAAAGCTATATTCCCTTTGGAGAAATCTTTGGGTTAAATGTGCAGATTTCAGATATCATATTGATCCTCTAGGATCTTTGTAGCGAAAGCGATCAAAATTAACAAGAAATGAATTCCCATGGTTACCGAGATTAGCTATCTGATATTCACCTTAACAAGTCTACAGAGTCGACCTTACTCTATACAGGTCTATACATACTTCCAAATCCTTAATGCAACCCTTAAAATAGCTACATATGCCTATGAACTTATCTTACATCATCGTATCTGCTACGCCAAACTAGACCAACATGATTTAAAATTCTATTTCAGAGTATTGTGCGGTGTTACGGCTTGGTTCAAGACTTTACGCGGCTCACTCATGTACAGGATTCATCTCACAATAGTTCTAACTCATGCCTTCTCGACACGTTTGATTCTCTTAATTAATCCCAATTCAAGAACCGATCTTTGGTTTTGTTATAATATGAAATTGCTTTTACAGACATAGTACTCCCGTCATTTATTTTCTCTGAGATTGAGAGAGGTTGCACAGTCTATTTTTATATTTTTATATTTTTCCACTCAAATGTTCAATGCGTTGCTACCACGAATTAGACTTGATATAAATCAGTTAGAGCATCATTGTCTGTTTGCTTTTATTTATCTTCTATGTATTTGATCTTTATTTCAGAAATATTACTTGCAATTATAATAGCTACAAGGGTCAGAGAGCATACGTGCTCCACATTCTGGAATTCTGATGTTTGATATCTATACATATCGGCTATTTCAATATTTAGCCGAGGTTGACACTCTTACTGACTTACTGCCGGTGCTATTGCTATCAATACTCTGGACTACAGTTTTGTAAATGTCATCTTTTGGGACTAATTACGTAGGTTGTTTTCAACACTGCTGGATGCTAATAATACCAAATTTCAACCATCAATACTTTTCTGTCTTATTATTTGATTCATAAACTGGGATCTTATATAGATTTTTGTATGCTCCCTGATTTTAATAAAAGCTTGGAATTTTAACCATACTTATCTTGGACTCTTGGCTCTCTGAAACAAATCACATACTCATCTTCCAGGTCACATAGTTCAGTTGCCAGTCCATTTCAACGCGATTGATTTTCCAACCCGAATGGACAGTTAAGATTGCGCCTCTAGCTTCCAGGGATCTGCGTTTATCCGGCATTGGATCCCGACTTATAAATTCAAAATCTATAATTAAGCAAGCAGCAAGTTGTGCTATACTTTTATGAGTTTTAAAAGTTCAATTCCCAAACTGTCTGAAATATTTTATAAAAGGAACTGATTTCCCATTCATTTACAATTTTCAAAAGTTAGCATTTCAATTATAAAAGTATACTTGCTTCCAAAACAAATCACTATCGGTTAAATCTCTCCATCTCATTATGAAGTTATACAATCCAATTATTTTAGGTCTATTTACTAGCTTGGTTCCAGCATATAGCATTACTGTTGGTAATATTTTGAGTTCTCAATCTGATTCCATTTACTCATCATGCTCCGACATTACTCTTGACCATTACAATGCAAGAGTGAGAGACTCAGTTGAATGTTCTAGTTGTGGTGATAAGGTCGCTCTTACTTATATGAACACAACAGTTATCCTCACTGTCGTCGATTCATATGATACTTCAGAAGAAATTTATATGGTCATTTCAGAAACCGCATTTCAGGAACTTGCACCTGGCTCTGACGATATACTTACCATGAATTGGAAATGCTTATAAGTCAGGGAGTATGACTTCTGCTGATGGATCAGCGTTTGCACGTGTTTTGTATTTATGTGTATTGACTTTAAATAAGACAAATCATTAAACGTTACCACAGAACTCAGTTAAATTTTCTAATATCGGATAATCTTTCACTAAATAGAATAAAATAAACTCTATATGTAGAGTATTCTTCTGATTTCTCATCACGGATCACGTACTATATTTTATTATACCTTGCACATTTAGAGCACTAAAGTAACGATCGAGCATGTGCGTTGTCTCCGCTCCCAGGACAGACATCCCAATTTGGTAACCTGTATTCATTTAACCATGTACCTTCTTGGACAGAGAAATTAAATTGAGATGAATTCCAGCTGACAATGGCTTACATATCCTAGGTTACGTCAGTAAAAACCCGTGCTTCTCACGGCAAGCATTCACCCTAGTAAGTTAATTATAGAAACAATTGATTTAATCATAATATTGATTTGGTTAGTCTCCTAATACAGTACTTGTTCTAAGAAAGCAATTTAGAACATGAATAATACCCTGTCCCAGATCAGGTCATCTAAGAAGTTTGTTTCGAAATTTTATAAAAGAATCCCTCTCTGCAGTATTTTTCCCATAATCTTGGACTGATATAGTTTCATCAATTTCCATATCTTATCTTCAAATACCCTTATCTTCAGTTTACTATATACAAACATAAAGATGAAATTATCAACTACCATAATTCTGGCCTTAGTTTCTGGTTTTACCAGAGCAGATTCTAACCCAACAAACGAGACAAACATTGAAATCTTTGGTTACACTCCTGTTAATGATCCCTACAGTTGTTCAGGCGTCACTCTCACAGACCATGTTGCTAGTGTTCAAAGTTTCATAGGATGTTCTGGTTGTGGAAATAAAATTGAGGTTAGTTACAATAATAAAACCACTGTGGTTACTGTCGTTGATCAATTCGATTCTTCTGTTGCTGTTAAGATGATTATTTCTGGTGATGCTTTCGAGGATCTCACTGGTGAGACAGAAGGTACGATGCCTACAGCAAGTTTTAGATGTCTTACTGATTATGATTGCTAGACACGGAGCATAACGTTTTGTTCGTTCTTTCTTTTACTTTTTGTATTTCTTTGTGTTTGATAATATATGTTCCGGGTTTTTTTAGTTCAACCTCACCCGCGCCTCTCCTGTAACCCTATAACTTGATATTTTGTGTTCTCTTGAATATCCAATATTTGAACATTCATTCAATGATGAGAATTGAAATTCTCTAGTTCGAAACATCTCAAGCTAATCTGATTTTCGGTCAGGGTGATCCACCTCACCCTAGTTCGATATTCGTCCCCCGGAATGATATATTTAAGACGCGGTGCCGCAGTGCTACGTTGCAGCAGGCGGCCCTTTATGTTCCCGGCCCCTGGAACCAAGTCAGGCCAAGCCACCGGGCTGTGCCAGGGTCAGGAACGCTAGCTTCGTTTCCAATTTAAACTAATTATAGTGCATATACACATAATTATTATAAGGGCCAAATTTCACAACCAAAGTTCATGTATTCGAATTCCAAAAGTGGTTTCTGGAACCCCAGATGCTGCAACAGCCGATCTTTAAGCGCTTTCTGATCCAGATCGGCCTGATTGCTAAAATTAGGATACGAGCAACGTTTTATTTTTCCATCAACTTCTCAGTTTAGTTTTGAATATCATAATTATTTAATGAAACTACACCATTGATCATTGATAGATCTTCATAAACCAATTCCTGATTCTCCCAATTCCGGAAGTCATATAAATTCAACTGATTTTCCCTTACAATGTACTTCTCTGAGGACAGCAGAGCAGCACTTGATTCATCACGGCAAATATAAATTAATTCCTTATTATGCAATTCGCTTACTCAATCATTACAATCGTCTTAGCTACAATAGCTTCAGCTACCGAACCTACATCGGGTTCTATCATGGGTTCAAGTGGGGACGACATTTATTCTTCCTGCTCTAACGTTACCCTTGACCATTACAATGCCAATGTGCAAGAGTGGATTCCTTGCAATAACTGTGGTGATAAGCTTGCTCTTACTTATAGAAATACAACAGTTGTCCTTACTGTTTGTGATTCATTTACTTCTTCAGAAGATGTTGCTATGATCATTTCCAAGACTCCTTTCCAAGAACTTGCTGGTGACACTGTCTTTTTTGTTGACATGAGTTGGGAATGCTTAACTCCAGTCGAATAGATACTATCAGACGGGATATGCTTCTTTACCACTTTTTGCTTTGATTTTTGCTGACTTTGTTCTTTATGTTTAGTTCTTTATAACAAATCATATGTATCTCTGGTTACTTTCAATCTTATTTATCTCAGATATTATATACCTCCTGATTACTTTGTGTAAATTCTACTGCTTATAATCTCTGGCTTCCTGCTCAGCTATGCCAGAGCAAACTGCCGATATGTACAAAGATCACTTGGCTTTATTTATCAAATCATTGAATTTCTTCAAGTTAAATTGGTTAAACATACTGTCCCTAGAAGCTAGTTCATTTTTATGCAATCAGTCGCTAAGAGGAATATTACTGATACCACCTCAAGTGAACGTGATCTCAAACCGTACTTCATATAAATTGAATCTAATTCCTCCTCATCAAAGTTAACTAATGAGCGTAACATAATCAATGCTACAAGTATAAACTTTAATCTTCTAGCAGTGAAATTATCTAACTCAAAAGCTTCAAGACTATATATATATTATGGTTAGCTCTAAAACCAGATGGCCACCAAAACACGCTGAAAACCTAATTTTGGCTCGTTTCGGATAGCTTGTATAAGGTAAACCTGCTTCCCCCAAAACGCATTTATGGCAATAAATTATCTTATTTCCCAATTTTCCAAAAACATGTTCAACAGTACTTAAGAATCTTTATTGATTTTAGTGAGGCAGACAAGATGTTGTTATTTGGCTACAGAGTATCCAATCTTTGGGTGTAAACATATTCCAAGTCTGGAGATCAATTTTAGACCAAGATATTGATCCAAGGTACCATAATATGATAAGCTAAATGAAATCTGATATAATTAATGTTCCATGGCTAAGGATTCAACTACCAAGTGTTAATTTAATACTAGGCAATTATGAAATTATGATTATAAAAGATAAAAACACAAAGGAAAAGATTGGAATCCTTGAAAAAACTAGGCTGTAAAATATAAAACCAAATCCAGATTCATCTCAACCTCAAGCCGTCACAGTTGTAATTTCAATATTCTCACTAATACCAGGACTGTTATCATTATTACATTGCGGAGCAGTACCTAAGTTTTTGCATTCTTCAACTGTGTAACAACTCTTGGAAAATGCAGCAAATCCTCTAAAGTTGATACTGTTCCACTACCAGTAAATACTCTCTTTTAGATTCTTAAAGCAATTGGTTAGCTTCAATGTTATTCCTCTAATCAAATAATAATCGCAAATCAAAATACCAATCAATGGTATAGCGAAAACTGAAAAAGAAAACATAACAGCTAAGAATGCCTGAACTAGTATTGTAAAATAACCTAGATTGGATAGGCCACCTTAATAAGAAAATAATGAATGCACCCCTTCTAATATTGATATACCCTTCTTTGAAATACTGATGATCCAATATGATAATCAGTCGCATAACCAGAATTCGTAATACCCCAATATCCTAGAATCCCAGAAATCTCATATTCTTTTCTTGTGATGGATTGGAACTAAATATTTGTTGTAAATGTCACGGGAGTTATCTAATGCTAGAAAATTGTCTATAGTACGAAGAAAACTCATATTTTGTGTAGGTGTTCAGTAATGAATTAATGAATCATCTCATTGTATATTGAACCAAGTATTAAGTTTCAAACTAGATGTGGATATATAGTTAATCATATTTGAATAATTTCAATTTGAGAAGGAGTCAAACAAAACATTAGAATGTAGATTAATACGAATCCGACTTTGATAAGAATAAGGCACAAACTGGATGCCAAGTTATTTGCCAAGAATAGTCAAAGAGTGATGATAGGTCGTTGCTCAATTGACTTGGTATTTATAAAATTAAAATTTTCTCAAATTAGATATAGAAGAGTTTATTAATATATGTTTGTGAGTGAATTTTGGGTGTTCAACGTGCGAAATATCTGAAAAGTGTGGGATATGGGATGCTGTTGCAAGGAAATAACACGCCAAGACCTCTCCGGACTTTCAGGTCCCCGGATTTAAGTTAGAGCTGATTACTTATCTTGAACTCTTTTCATATAAAATCAAATCTAACGCCTGGAACTACTAGAATTATTTTATAATGTCGAACTCAAATATATTGAGAATAAAGTATCTTCTTAGGTACATCTTGAGAATTAGGTGCACCTCAATACCCACTCAAGCTATCTGCCTAATTTGATGTCATCCAGATTACCTGATAGACCCTAATTAGCCCAGATTGATCCTATAACAGCTCGGTGTGTTTATAGTCAAGAGAACTACCAACAATATTAAGGCATGATTAAGTACAAAACTATGCAAAGCAATCTAAATGTATAAGAAGCATTTAAATTGCAAGATCTAAAAGTTACTAAAATGGGAACAAGGGAAGCTCAACATATCTCTACTGATAAGATAAATAGGTGTTAAATAATAAAGATAAAAGTAGGCACTAAAATCCATGTAAACAAATTTCGATAAGGTAGGGATACAAAAGTATTAGAAGAGGGTAAAAGCAAACTTCGGGCGAGTCCCAACTCCAAAATACCTATTGTGTTAGAATTAAATAAAACCAGACTATTGTATGCCAACTAATAGACATCTTGTAAAGTCACAATCATAGCATGGAACCAGAGCATATGGCTGTTCATTTATCAACATGGTGCCAAATATTATGGATAATCATTTGTCCGCCAAACCGAAAGTAACCTTAGAATTTTCCACGTTTGAATATTCCCATTTATCAAAGATTATAGCAATTGTTTAAAAGATAAGCTGATATCTTTCTTAAATTATTTAAACATCAGTTCCTACAGATTGTTCTTGCTGTTATAGTACTTTTCATATATATTAAGAGGTATTTGCTGGTCTATGGTAACATAAATTATTCATAATGCTACTTTGATTGATTTCTCTTAGGATCAAACATGAAAACTTTAAACGGCTTGATGAAACTCCTCCAATTTAATGGGTGCATGAGAAGACCTAGGCAAGCTTTCGGTGCTAGCGTTCATATCGGAATGGATGGAGAATCACTTATTTCAGAAGTTCTGAAAAGACAATTTACCTCGGAATATCAGTTTCCTTGTTTGGTACTTCCACCTGTGAAGCCTCAAATAGTTAAACCATTATTAAGACATGAAATCGATAAGGTACTCCAAAGTTATACTTAATTTTGACTACAGCTTCTAACTTAAAAGAGTGAATAAAAACTTTTAATATAAAAATCAACAAAGAAACCAAAGGACATAAACGGAAACGGAAACGGAAATAATGTAAAAACATAAAAAACACAAATATCATAAATTCATTATAAAAGCAACTATTCAGAAACACAAAACACATCTCAAACAATCAGCAATCGTAGTACGTAAGTTAAATTAGCAAGAAAACAGCGAACAAAGAATAGAAAGAAAAAGGAAGAAACAAGCAAACTAAACCTTCTCAGCGTCATCCTCCCCAACAGGAATACATTGGAAGTCAACTTTCACATATGGAGTAGTTGAGTTACAAGTAACGTCCAATTCGACCTTCCAATGATGACGTTGCTCATATTCATCATCTGCGAACCCATGATTAGTAGCATCTTCATAATGCCAATGGTAAACAGAAGACGTTCCATAAGTATTAGGAACCAGTTCTTCATCAATTTTCTTGAACGAATAATTTATACCTGCCATCTTATTGATTTCAGGAATTAGATGTTTTGTCAGATGTTGATGTAAATGTCTTCTGAACTTCTTATTTAATGAAGTCATTGACTCCTTAATGTTGTTCTCATCACCATGAATCTCATTAACAATAAAAGGAGGTAGGTATTCTAAATGGATATTTATATTATCGAATTCATTATCCCAAGATTCATTCTTAATGTATTCCTCAAAAGCATCCAACGATTCAAACGATTGCTCTTTGGATGCTCTGACCTTTGGTGGAGCTCCTAAATTATCGACAACTCTTGGTTCAACGTTAGCTTTAGCTTGATGTTTCTTAGCCATAGTAATAAAGTAAGTGGATTGTGGTAGTAAAACTATAATGAAAAGATTGTAAACGTAAGTGTAAATTAAAAGATTGATGAAAAACAGAAGAAGACAGCTCAAACGAAAACAAGACACCCAACAGAGAAATCTGGGGGTTTATATAGTCATCTCATTACAGGAGTAACCAATCTCATCGCTTTCCATTTCGATTACGGCCATTCACGGACACCTGTTATACACCGTTATACTTCTTCGAGAGGCTTCGAAAAATTGAAGAACAGACCACTATCTGTAATTTGGATACAAGGCTGACAGTCACTACGACAGACTTAGCGTTAGCGCAGTGACTAACCGGAACAACAACTAAAAGAGCGTAACGTGCTTTCGGTGTTTCGTGGGGTGACTGCGCTACTACTGCTACAACTAATGACCACGGCGTTGTGACCGCTGCTGACAAAAGAGATCAGACTGGTTTCTGGTAGTCTGGCATTTGCATAGTTAAGATATCATAACACGGACGATGGTTGTGAGCAGACTGGGAGTGGCCTGAAGTGTCTGTGTGCCGTCGTTGTCTCAAATTAACTAACTCCAGGAGCAGAAGAAACCGTTTAATTCAATATTTTATTTTATTTCTGATTTCCATTATTACGTAATAATACGCATAATAATAATAAAATCTCTGAGCCGCACACATGGCTTTTTTTTAAGTTTTAAGTTTTCAGTTCGCCAATGAAAAAGCGTCTTTAATAATCAATCCATTGAATTGATTTATCATAGGAATAACAAACTGGACGTCAAGCCAAAAATACTACGAGAATGATTCATCATTTGATGCGACCAGTAGTGAGACAGGCCGTTTTTAGACCAACCTATGCCCAAACCTCCAGATTATTCTCAACTTCACTAATTCAACTACAAAGGCAACCGTTTCAGAATGATCCGAACCTAAACAATTCATCAACCAAGAAGAAATATAATTTTGCAGCCCATCAAAATTTGGACTTAGACCCTAAACCCCAGAATGGCCCTGAATATGGACAGTCATTGTCTACAGAAGAGCAGGCCAAACAACGACAAACATATGAAACAACTCAAAGATTTCAAGCAATCATTTATGGTTTATTGTCATTGAGTGGTTTGATCGTTTGTTTTGAAATATATAATAACTGGGGGTTTTTCAGGTCGAGAGTGTTAGGTGCAAGAAAGTACGATTTATCACATTTTGATGAATCCTACGATCAAATGAAGTTAAAGCAAGCTAAAAAGCAAAAGCAATTAGAGAAACAAACCTATACTTTAACTAATCTGAATAGTGCTACTGTTCCAGGTTTATATATTTGTGGTTCTAACTCTTCTGGTTTAATTAGTGACGAAACCAAATCCACCAAATCTTCCGATGAATCATCAAAACAACACAAACTAGAGTTCCAAACAATTTTCAAAAGATTAGATCAATTCGATAATGTTTTAGCCCGTGATGTTTGTCTAGGTACTAATTCGGCAACTTTAATTGATGAAAAGGGTAATTTATTTCAGTGGGGAGATGGATTTTTAGGAGATTCAACTAAACCAACAATCAAAGGACAAAATTTAATAAAGGCTCAAATTAGTAATGGAACGGTCTATGCATTAACATCAAAAGGACATGTCATTTATTTCCCTGAGAATGCACAAGATCAAGTGAAGTTCACTTCAAGTTACAGATCATGGTTATTAGGTATCAATAAAGAAAATCCTTTCAAGAAACTCAACTTGAAAGACGTTTCTGATATAGCAACAGGTGATGATCATATAGTGCTATTAAATAGACAAGGCCATGTTTTCACATCAGCTACAGGACTTAATCCGATTCAGCAATCATGGGGTCAATTTGGTCTACCTAACTTTTCTCAATTTGATAAACCACCTAAACCAAATCAAATTCATGAAGTCACGCTACTAAACAAATTTAGACAGGGTGAATCAATAGTCAATAGAAAAATTACTAAGATTGCGGCAGGTGACAAATTTACACTTTGTTTAGATTCATTAGGTTCAATCTGGGCATTTGGTAAAAATACATATGGTACAATAGGTAAAGAAGTCAACTACAACACTGAAATCATTCCATATCCATCTAAGATTGAATTAATCTCGAAACATTTCAATAGAACTCAGTTACCACAATGTATAGACATAGCAGCTGGTGGAGAGACCGCTTTTGCTACTTTTGTGTCTTCCGATATTTATCATTTATTTGAAAAATCCTTAAAAGAACAAACCTTGCACTCAAGCAGCACCATTAACATTGAAGAACTAACAAACGAAGAAAACTCAAACATGTTACACTTCGCATGGGGTCATGGTTTAAAAGGTGAGTTGGGTGTTGGCCACTTCGTTCATGGACAAGCTGAGCCAAACAAGATCAAGACATTGAACAACATTAAAGCGTTCAATGAAGCAACTCAGCAAGTTGAAAATACACCAATAAAGAATTGGTCAGTTGGTAAGAATCATGTAGCAGTGACTCTAAAAAATGATGATGTTTTCGTTTGGGGTGATAATGAATTCGGCCAATTAGGTAATGGTAAGAGAATTAGATTAGCTACCCCTACTACTTTACCTTCTCTTTTGGAACCTGAAAAGAGCAAGAAGGTTAAGTTTAAAAAAGTTAATGATAGAATGAGTTTGCTTGAGAATAATAACTGGGAACAAGTTATTGTGACCGGTAGTTATAATAGCGCTATATTTTATAGAAGAAAGTAGTTTCGATTGGATTGTTTTTCATTTTCATTTGTATATAGTTTAACTGTTTTACTAATATCTTAAAAGGCCTGAAGTTTACAGTTGTCGCTGTTGCCGACAATCCTGCTTGCTGTCGACGCGAGGATTCCTCTCAAAAACCGGACCAAAACATCAAAACGTAAAGTTAATTGACGTAGTATAACCACCACTTCTCAGTATCACACACACAAGATCAAACTCAGAAGCACCATGTCTAGGAGAACAAGATCCAAGTATCAAGAGACTGCAATCGAGGTGCAAACATCAATTTTTCAAAATCAACAAGAGCATGAGACCTCGTTAACTTCCGGTTCCAAGATTAACAGATTGTTTAATCATGCAGTTAGCCAATTCCAACATGTTAGACTAGTTTCTGATCAACAATCGTCAGCTTACCCTTCAAAGCTTAGTAAAGAAGGTCGTCATCATCGAAATGGTAGGGGTTCCAGAAGTGATGGTAATAGCCATCGTAATGTTACGCACAGAGGTGGTTCAGGTTCTGGTGGGTCTAGTAAAGATGGTGGAAACAGTTCGTTAGCTGTTGGATCAGGTTCAGGAAACAGTAGTCAGAGCAAATCACCAGTTATAAGTTATACCTTGCAGTTATTCATCGATGACATTGGATATAAATTCTTTTCAAAATTATCTAAAAACACTTTTATTACAGATTCTTCGAATATAGTTGTGAAACTAATACCTAAACTGGCTACACATTTAAAAGATTTAAAAGATAAAATTATAAACACTTTGAATGCAAATTCTGAAAATGAAGATGAGACCAATGGTAGAAAAACGGGCAGATCCAACGGCACGAGTGCAGGTACCAGTACCAACAGTAGCACGGCAAATGAAAATTCAAGACAATTAAGATCATATAGTTTAATTCTACCTTTTAATAATGGAATTAGTTGGAGCTTGTTGTGGATTAAGTTCAGTAACAGTTCAGAATATGTTAAAGTGTATCAAATCGATTCCACTAGTGCTAGAATAAGTGGATTGAACTATAATTTGAAATATTTAACCAAATTGTTAATTTGTTATTTACTGGACTTTGATGATATTGATGATTTATCCGTTAATTTTGAATATGTTAGACCAGTTATCCAAGATGATGTTCTAACTGATGAAGATTTGGTATTGTATAATTCAATTAAGATTATTAAAGGTTATTTAGAGCATGGATTTAATTATGATATCACCAAAGATAAATGGAATTATGACGAAATTGTTAAGTATTTAAAAGACTTGAAAAACTCATATGCGGAAACGGTTAGTTTTGATGAGGATATATTTATGTTAGACGACCAACCTTCATTGAATGAATTAGGTGCTCATGAAGTTAATGTTCTCAAACCTGTTCGACCTTCGAAGAAGCCTTCAACGTCTACTAATTCTTCTACTACATCATCAAGAGAATTAAGATCGCAACAAAGACAAAAGCGTAAAAGAAATGATTCAGTCACTGAAACTGAAAGACCTCAAGAATATATACAAGTTACTGATTCGGTAGGGGGAATTCCTATTCATTACTCTGAATTCAATAGAACAAGTCAAACATCCACAGTTAGAAAGAGATTGGATGCTGTAACTGAATCACGCAGAAAGAAGTCAACAACATCAGCAGTTGAAACACAAAGATCAACACCGTCAGTTGAGTCTCTAAATGAATCACCAAGTTCTACAAGAACAGAATCTAAATCTTCAACTCCAACAAAGACAAATAATAAGAAGAAGGAGCCACCGCAAGCTCAACTCATTGTTCTTTCAACAAACCAATCAGGTCAATCTGGACCAACAGCATCAGGCTTATCTGAAGCTAATGTGGTGACATGGGAAAATCTACAGGCTACGAAGGATCAGTTGAAGGATGAAAAACCATTCATCGTAAACATAGCAAACAAATACAAAGATACTTATGACTCGATCCAAACTAGATTTTATTCGAGGTGGGCAGGAGGAACTCATCAAATTCCCACGGGAACAGCAACAGAAACATCTTCCAAACTACCAACTCCATCGAAACCCAGCGCAGGAGTGGGAAGCCAAGATGAATTTGAATTTCCAATGTACGGCCCGACTCAAATTGAGTATGAAATCTTGGTTGTTCCAGAAGTGGTTGCTACGAAATCATTACTGTCTAAGCTTAAGAGACTACGTATATTTCCAACACAACAACAAATGAGATCAATTTCTAATGCAAGACGTTGGATTAATCAAAGATTTAAATACGATCGTGCTAATAAGAGTGTTATTTATTTAAGAGATCCAGATGTGATCATCCCCGATTATGATGATGTGCCATATATCGTGATGGCTACCCACTTACATTATAATTGCTTGACGGATGTCTTTACCTATAATATTGTTAGAAAGAACTGGTACATTTCCAAAAGATCAATTGAATTTATTTTGGAAAGCTGTCCGAAGTGTGGTGGCGATAAAGAGAAGCAAAGTTAACTGATTTTTTGTTTAGGGTATATATCAAAATTATTTATAATTATACAGAACAAACAATCTTATCTAATAATTCTAGCATTTGAACCTTGAGGAGTAGTCATATAATCACTTACATCATTACCTGAATTGACTCCAGTTGTTGTAGCACTGACTCTTCTTTGTTGCTGTTGACTTTGTCTTCTAACAGTAGAATCAACTCCTGTAAAAGTATGATAAACAACACGATTTGGAACGACGGGCGTAACAAATTGACTTGAGGTTATTCTTTGTGAAGTACCATTATTATTGTTGGTAGAAATATCGTAATCTGAATTATTAGCAAGATCAGGATCTGTTAATATATTACGTTGTTTGTTAGTTTGTTGTTGTTGTGCTGTATTTGTTTCATCATTAAATAAATCATCTTCAGTTATCTGACTTGTAAAATCAAAACTAGCATGAAAGTCTTCCGCTGACTCAGCACCATTATTACCGAAATCCGGTCTTTTCAAAATAGTTGTATCATGAATGTAACTCTTCTTAGATATGAATTCATTTAGACCTAGTTCTTGCCAATTTAATCTTTTATTTTTATTCTTTGATCTTTGATTTGCTTGAGCTGAACTGAAAAATCCATTGTTCATCATGGTTCCACCATTCATCAACATTGTCATTTCATTTTCTTGATCTTCTGGAGTGGATAAAAATTGTACTAATAAGTTATCATTGTTATTTGAGTGTGAACTCATGGTGGTTGGATTGAAGAAATGTGGAGGTATTTCTATATCGTCGTAGGGAAGCTTGTCCATCTCCCATTGTTCAGAGAATATGATATGACTTGGATCTGTCATATGTATGTATGAATAGTCTGAGTCTTTAGGCATGTCTGGATATGATTAATTGGCAATTTCTAGTTAGTTCAGTATTTCAGTAGTCAAGAAAAACTGGTCTTCCAACCAAACCACAGAAAACAAAACAAGTTAGAATCCCTGTCACCGCGCCACCCCAGCCTCTCACATGACTTTGGGCCGCATGGTTGCACCGAAACAGAATTTTGAACAACATCTTGATCAATTTGAAACCTGTCCCACCTTACAGCAAGTGCACAAGGAACACCCACTTTTACACAACCTTAGTTCGAACGCTCACCAAAATGAAGTTTGACTACAGTATTATATCACTTGTTTTGTTAGCTCTAGCCGCAGTCGACGCTAAGAATGTTTTCAAACCAATTACCCTAGACAGCCAGGTGGCCGCCATTGAAGAAGAGATCCAATTACAAAAATGGCAACCAGAAGCAAAACCTCAGGCTGATCCTAAAAATGTTTTTGATTACAATGTGGTTGACATTAAAGCTAAAAGAGATGCCACTGCTGAACCTGATGCGAAAAATATTGCTCACTTGAATTTGGTCTATGATGATAAGAAATTAAAGAAGAGAGATGGAAAAAATATCGCCCATCTGAACTTAGTCTATGATGATAAGGTCAAAAGGAATGGCAAGAATGTTGTTCATTTTAAGAACATCGTGGATGATAAAGTTAAAAGAGATGCTGAATCAAAGAATATAGTGCATTTGAATTTAGTCTTAGATGAAGATGAAATGGCTAAGAAGAAAGTTAAGAGAGATGGTAAAAATGTTTATCATCTATCATTTTCAGAAGGGAAGAGATCTAATTTAGAAAAGAGAGAAGGTAAGAATTTAGTTCACATGGAGTTAGTTATAGATGGCTCCAAGCTAAAGGCTAAGAGAGATCCTAAAGACCTATACAACGTTAACATAGTTATTGATGATTCCGATGATCTTGTTAAAAGAGCAGTTGATCAGGGTGTGATTTCTATTGACTTGGATGTTGATGATGAATCCGATGATTCAATGTTCATTCCTGAAATTGGCGACACTGACAATTTAAAATATACGTTAATGCCAGAAGTTAAGTCAGGTAACTTAGCCGATGCATTAACTCAAAGTCGTCAACTTTCTATCTTTTCAGGGTATATGAGAGATTTAATTGATTTATATAAGAAATGTGAATCTACTGATGATTATTCCATTAATGCTATTCCAGAACAAAATAATCAAATGTTATTAATTTTTGCTCCAACAGATGATGCTATTTTCGAACTTACTTCCAAACCTTGGTCGTTCCCACGTCCTGTTATTGCTGAATATGAAGATGAAATCACAGAAGGTAATATAAGACATTTTGTTGAATCACATATTGTTGAAACCGGCTCTGTTGATTTTAGCAGTGAGAGAGCGGTTAGATTAATGAGTATAAATGGTAACATTATAAAGTTAAAGAATTTTGATGATGGATTTAAATTAAGTTTACCCGATGTTTATGATTGGTTACCTATTGAAAGAATTGATATTCTTGAGAATGGTGCTTTGTTAACTATTGGTAAAACTCTAACCTGGCCAGGTAGAGATGAGTAGGTCATGTTGATCTTGTTTCAGTTTACTTATTTTAACATTATTTTTATTACATCACTCTGTACATCACTTTTTTCTACTCTCTTGTTTTTGGCTCTTTCCATATCTTTGGGTTACTCTTTTTCGGTTCTATGGTTCACTTTTCAATTAGGTATTTTTTTCAAACTGTTTTAATTTTATCCTTTTATTTATATATGGCTTTGGTATTTGTTTTTTATTTTTTGTATCCCACATATGCCCTCTGTACTTTCACAATAAATAAGCTTCTTTTACTATTACTTCTTAAAATTTCAAATAAATTAATCTATTACCAATAATGTACAAAAACAACAAAAACAGAGGAAAATGCAAACAAAACAAAAACAAAACAAAACTATGCAACAGAAATAGATTTTGGAATAACGCCATTACACAAACTTTCAAAAATAGCATCTCTTCTTTTTAAACTAGCTTTAACGACATTACTCTTAGAAGCCAGCTTGAAAGCACCAGTACCAATACTCATAGTTTGACCCAAAATAATTCTTTCAGAGACACCTTCCACTAAATCGTTCTTCATATAGAAAGCAGCATCAAATAAATGATCGGTAGTTTTTTCAAAAGATGCCAATTGTAAAACAGAATCTCTCATCTTAGCCAAACCAAATCTAGTAATACCCAAGATTTCACCTTTATAAGTCATGACATCACCTAACAATTGAATATGACGAGGATCGACAGCCATACCATGAGAACTCATAGTGTAATCGATTTCATTGATAATGGAAGCTCTAGCTGCTTCAATACCCAAAACATGGAAAATTTCCAAAATATGATTAGTCTTAGTTTTCTCAGCAATAACACCATCAGTACACATCACTTCTTTCAAACCATATCCTTCAACTAATAATTCTTTCTTACCATCATCCTTAACATTAATGACAGCTCTTGAAATATCTGCAAAACCCTTAACGACAACCTTAGTTAAAACTCTCTTTAAAGCCTGCATTTTGAAGAATAATGAATTTCTTTCTAATCTATCTCTTTCATCTGGATCTCTAGCGGCCAAAGCAGCTAATTCCTTAGAACCAGTTGATCTAGCAGTTGGCTTACCAAAATCAGCACCCATCTCACTAACCAAAATTTGGATTTTATTCTTACCAGAAATTGCAACGTCACCTCTTGAAATTTTCAACTTTGGTGCAGCAACAATAGCGCTGGCAATTTGATCAATATTTAATTCCAATTGTAATTTATCAATTGTTTTCAAATCAATTTTAACTTGCAAGAATGCTTGATTTTCTTTATAAACATCTTCAATGAAATAAGCGACATCTTCTAATATTGTTTTTTCAACTCTACCTTTAACCACTCTAGCAGCTCTTTCATCACCATCGTTAACCAAAACAGCATTAATGATTGGAGTAGAAATAGTCTTAGAAGCATTAATAATTTCTTTAATACGAGGAACACCCAATGTAACATTCATAGAAGCAACACCAGCAAAATGGAAAGTCTTTAAAGTCATTTGAGTACCAGGTTCACCAATAGAATGTGCACCAATTGCACCGACAGCAGTACCTGGTTCAACCTTAGCTTTCAAATATTTAGTTAAACATAAATCTAAGAACTTCCTAACCATTGGTTCCGAAATCTTTAATAACTGATCCACTGCAATTTGTTCAGTTTCATTGTCGAGATCCAAGTCCATCAATGGTCTTTCATCCAAAGGCTCCAAAAGTTTGTCTTTTCTTAATTTGATTAATACAGCAACTTTCTTCATAATGAATTCTTTAATAGAACCATAGAAACCTCTTTGAGCATCATGTCTATCAACAAACTCAATCTTATCATCATCTTCCGGAGAAACTAGTTTACCGACATTATCAACCCTAATTAATCTTGTAGTCATTGGACCTAGAATGGAATCAACAACTTCTTCAACTTCATAAGGATATAAACCCTTATCATCATGATTCAAGGTGATGAAATGTGCATGATTCCAAGTTCTCACAAAATTAACTGGTCTAGCATCACCTTCCATATCAAAAGGATCTAAACCATCACCACCATAATTAAATTGAACAATACCATTTGAAGAATTTCTAACAGTTTCATCATATTGGGAGCTAACATCTTCCATAGATTTCATCAATCTACGAGACATATAACCAGTTTCAGCAGTTTTAACGGCAGTATCAACTAAACCTTCTCTACCGGAAATAGCATGGAAAAGGAATTCTGGTGGATTCAAACCAGAGTAGAAAGAGTTTCTAACGAAACCTTTAGACTGGGGAGTTCTAGAATTCTTGAAGAAATGAGGTAAGGATCTATCTTGGAAACCATCCGGGACTCTATGACCGGAAATGATCTGTTGACCAACAACAGCCACCATTTGAGAAACATTCAAAGTAGAACCTTTAGACCCACAAGTAGCCATAATCAATGGGGCGTTGGATTTTTCTAGTTCATTAATGCAAACTTCACCGACTTCTTCTCTAACTTTGGATAACAAACCACCAATCTTAGCCTCTAAAGTTTGTTCTTCATTACAACCGGGTTGAGTTTCCAATTTACCAGTTTTGAATAACTCAATTAACTCATCACACTTGGCGTAAGCAATCTTAACCATATCTTCTTTCATATCTTTCAGGTCATCGGACGGAGTAACGTCATTGATACCAATTGAGAAACCTCTATTACCTAAATATCTAGCACATAGCTTAGCCATTCTATTCATTGCAGCAGCAGCTTCATCAGGGCCATAATCTCTTAAAATTGTATAGAAAACTGAATGTTTCTTACCATCACCTAAAGTTGATTTGTCCATAACACCCGCTAACACTTGCGAGTTACGAATGATCAAGAAACCATCATTTGGGGACATCTCATTTGGTAGACCGGGTGCAGGAGGAATAAAGGTCTTATTTTTAGCATCTAAATTAATAAGCACATTGGATTGCTTATTTGGTTTAATTAATAAACTAAATAATTGCTTACCAGTCCACATGAAGTGTGGTTTATAAATAGTTGGGGGTGGAATATCATACTTAATATTAGCATCAGACATCATGCATAATAACTGAGTAAAAGTAGCTCTATCATAGAAAGAATCTTTACCTGAAATTAAGAAAGAGCCGGTAATGAAATCTTGAGTAGCAGCAATAATAGGTTCACCAGATTTAGGAGTTAATAAATTGTTTTTGACACCCATTAAGTTCATAGCTTCAGCCCTAGCTTCTTCAGTTTGAGGAACGTGTAAATTCATTTCATCACCATCAAAATCAGCATTATAGGGAGTACAAACACATTCATTTAATCTGAAAGTTCTCCAAGGTCTGACTTTAGCAAAATGAGACAAAATGGATAATCTATGTAGAGAAGGCTGTCTATTAAACAAGACAACATCACCATCTTCAATATGTCTTTCAACAACATCACCAACTTGTAAAAATTTAGCCAATTTCTTTCTATCACCGTAACGCAAATTTCTTTTAACTTCTTCATTTTTCTTGTTTAAATAATTAGCACCAGGATGAACATCAGGACCATTGAGGATTAAACTTTGTAATTTCTTTTTGTTATATCTAGTCACTGGTTCAGGATAAGTTAGAACTTTTGCAACTCTATCTGGAACAGCAACTTCATCAATTCTTAAGTTTGGATCTGGAGAAATAACAGTTCTACCAGAGAAATCCACTCTCTTACCAGATAAGTTACCTCTAAATCTACCTTGTTTACCTTTCAATCTTTGACAAAAACCTCTAATTGGCTTAGCAGCTTTGGATCCGGCTTGGCCTATTGATGGTGTCGCAGCATCAGAGTTAATATACATTGCAACAGCCAATTGTAAATAGTCCCACTGTTCCATTAATGAATTAATTGAAATTCCCTTTTGAACACCTGCTCTAATCATTGAAGAAGTCCAAACAATTTCAGTCAACTTAACGGTTAAATCATCCTCATTGGAAGTATTTGAATCACCCATGGTAACTGAAGGTCTAATACAAACTGGTGGTGCTGGTAAATATCTCCAAAGATACATTTCTGGACGACCCCCTTTTGATGGATCAATACCAAGTAATTCACAATCTGATGGAATAATTTGTTTAAATAAATTCAAAACTTTAAGTGGGTTCAAATCATCATAAGACCTTTTAAAGAATTTCTCTAAATCGGGGTTTTCTTCAAATAAGTGATCAAATTCATCATCCCATTGAGATTTTTCATCTGCACCTTTCTTACCGATCCACCTAAAAGTATCATGAACGATTTTCAAAGCAGCCGGACCGGAACCGGCAGCAGCTCTTTTAACAATACCATTCAAACCACCACACTTCAAACATCTTCTTTGCTTCTTGGCTTGATCAACAATTTTCTTTAAGGTTCTCATTCTTCTTAGATTATCTGAACCTGTCTTCTTTAATTCGTTGGAAAACTGTCTCTTCGTAGCTTCGTCTAATAAAACGGAAGAACAATGCTTGCAAATCGTCTGTAAGACTTGAATAGTGGCCTTAAAATAACCAACGTGGAAAACAGGTAATGCCAATTTAATATGGCCAAAATGACCGTGACAAGTTGATAAATCACCATGACATGTAGTACATTCAGATGACTTGTTAGAAACACCCATACGGGTGTCCAAGGCACCATTCGCAACTGGGACTCTACCTTTATCTAAATCAAATAAATTTCTAGTGGAAACTTCAACTTCTGATTGTGCAATTATATCTGCAGCAGATAAAGCACCAAACTCCAAACCGGAGATGCATTTTGGCGCAATATCAACAACAGTTTCCTTCATATCCGAATGATGATCTTTGTAGGTAGTGCTTTTGTTATGTTTGATTTAGGAAATCAAGAGGGTTGGATCATCTCCATACTTAACGAAATCTTTTGATAAATTTTTGTGCGGCCGGGTAATCGAGCACATCAACTTTCAGCACGTGTTTTGTAGTCACGTGTACATTTTGGAGAAACTTGGATGATTTTATATGTGATAAGGTGCAGAAACATTCAGCCACTCGTTTATCACACTCATTCTAACTCTGAGCAACGAAAACGCACACTTCTCACACTCTTTGCAATGCTTCAATTAATCTCATTAGTTTGAAAATTACCTTTTATCCAGAGTTTTTGCTTCCACATTGATTATTCACCCTGATTAACATTCTTTAATTAATACAGATAATGTAATTCAGTCCAATAAAAATAGTTAATGAAATGATTACAGTAGCGGTCAATTATGTAGAGAGGTTTTCATAACAGCAGAGAGCTCAAATTAATATACTCATTAGATAGTCCAAAACATCTGCATTTGAGCAGACATAACCAATATTCCTAAGGCTAATAAAGCTAATAGAGGCACACCACCCAAAAAAGCTCAAGGTCAAAGAATGGACAGCGATTCTAAATCATATAGTTAATCTACTCTTCCCTCCTCATTGTTTACCAGCTGTGACTCTAGTTTCCATAATAGTTCAGATTTCGGTACTGGTCTTGTTTCTCCAAGTGCATATGGTGACCATACCGCGGGCTCAGAGCTACGAAGTGAACGCCTTGTGGACCATGATGTGTTTTTTTTTTCGTTGAAGACGAGCTTCTATTGGCTTCTTGTTAAAGTAACTAATCGTGTGTATTAGTGAAACAACTATTTATAATAGCTAGTGAATTATTGAGAGTAAAACATAGATATATAAGAATTAAATGATAGTACATGATTAATGAGAGAGATCGAAAGGTATGCCACTCTGGGCAGAGAAAATTTAAAGAGGCAAGAGGTGAATTAAGAAAGGCTATTCTTAATGAATCTTATGGCAAGTAGAAATCAGATATACTCCAAATCCCTGACTTCTTGATGGAGAATTTGAACTTTTGATCTCATCCTTGTGTGGTAATCAGCGGCCGATTCAGCATTCCGATACTCCATTTTCTCGACTGTTCTTCCATATTCAATCAACTGGTAAGGTTTAGCAAATAAATTTATTATATTCATATGATTGGCAAGCTCCATGACGTAAGAATACCGTTGTTCTTGTGTGATGAGATGTTTATCGTTGTTGGCCATAACTGAGTATTTTTGCTGTGACAAAGCCTTGATAGGCTTGAGTTTTGATCAATTTTGTTATACTAGTACTTTTTGACTTGGAATAAGACTGACGCAACTGAGGTTTGAAAACAAGTATATATAGCCAAGATCAGTTACTTAACTTAAGCCAATTTCGGTCTATACGGTAAATTGCTATAAGTTCTCTTGTACCATAAACAAGCCCGGATGTGAGATGGATAAAAATGATATATCAACTTCTTAACGAATCACATTTCAATTTTAATTACTCCTGATATCGGTGACATTTTACTGAACTTTTATGAGAGAAAAAATATCTTTCTATATATAGCTAGCTTTTGTCCATAAAAAGCCTTATATTATCAAATCAAAAAACAAATATGATCTTAAGAAAAGAAATTGCGAGATCTTCGTTGGAGAGGTAGGTAGATACGCTGGTAACCGGTGACGTACTACTAGTTACAAATAAACACAAATCTATATCTAGTATTATCAAGCTTTAATATTCCAAGTATTTTGAAATCAGTATAATGGCTTTCTGAGAAGGCCAATGTTATACATAATTTTCAAATGTCTCATATTGTATTAATGAATATATGAATTCTCATGTGAAGCATTAGTCAATTGATATAGATAGCAATAGTACCAGGAGTTGATAACAATGATAATGTTAGTTTTACCTTAGTAAATAAGGAATAGTGGTTAAACGATGAGAAATGTTTAAAAGATAAGTAAGTGTATTCAAGGGGTATAATTATTTGCCAGCAGAACCTATACATACATTCTAGTGAATTACTTGCGACAACTTACGTGATGGGTGATTGGTATAGACAAAACCATAATATGGTGGAAACTAAATCAATACAAGTCAGTGGCTCAATGTTCAATTTCAGTAAGTCTTGAAACAAACTTGAGGGTTTCCAGAAGGTAGTTTAATTACGTAATCAACATTTCTCTTAATTAATCCAAATTAATCAATTAATTCAATATATTCACTGATATAATTGAGTTATTATAGACATCCAGCATTTCTGGAATTACAATATATACATATGTCTCTAATTTCACTCAATTCATTTTCTTCCCCAATTTTAATATCTTTAATTTTAATATTTTGGTTAAATATATAAAAAGGGCAAGACGGCGCGTTCCAGTTTCTCCGATCCATGGATCACCCGGAATATTTGAAAGATTTCTGAGCTAGGATCTGGAAGCAGGTGGTTATAAGCAGACTATCTCACACAAGGTGGTTCAGCTAAAGCAGGTATTCAATCAGTATAATTAATATAGATGATTTAGTATATTTCAGATCCTGCTTTAGTGTTAAGTGTGCTGTAATAATTCACCAGAAACCATGCCTCATCCGATTTACACTAACTAAAAAAGGTAATATCTTAAGCTAAAATTCGGAAACTTATTTGATTAATTATTCTCCATGCATGAAAATCGTTCCTTAACATGTCCTTTAATAAGTTCAAAAATTAAGGCCAATAATAAAAGCTATCATGTGCATTAATAATTGTCTGGAATCGACTAACTTCCCTAATTCGAAATGGCTATTATAATAAGCCCTTAATTTCGTAAATTCAAACAAAGTGTCTCAAATATTCTTAATATGTTGCTACCCAGACAATTCGATTAAACTAAATATCTTTTTTTTATTAAAGATTGCTACTATATTTATACAGACTTTATAGAAATACTTCATAATAGAGAATATACTTCTTCTTTAATAGGTGCACACTAAACGATCAACTCATTCAAGAAGCTAACTATATGGCCCTTTTTATCCATGGATTCTAGAAACGTTTCTTAACCATGAATTAATTCAAAATCAGCTCCCAATAATCAACTTCCAGGAAACTATGGATTTTGATTTACTAATTTAGTTCACTACTCTACTAATATACCAAGCGTATTTCCCTATTTTCATCTGTGACGTTTATGAAACCTATCATCCAACTTCAACTTCCTCATATAAATTACGCAGGATAACTTAATTTAATGTAACATTTCGTTAGAACCATTTCTGTAGATCTCGCGTAGCTGCACTACTTTTGAATAAACGATAAACCCTCAAAGCTTCATTTAGGTATATTTAACTGCTACATTCCTATGATTCATTGATTTCATCTCTACCCATAGCATCACTATCACTTAAAGGCCTCGATGTAGTGCTCAATTTGCATTTCCCGGATGCACCCCTGGTCAGGCTGCATCATCGCTGCACAGCCTGAAAACATAATCGGTGCAGGTGACCGGGAATTTTAACCTAGCTCAAGTTAATTCAAAAGAATTGGCGAATACAAGGCTAACTTAGTAAGTTGAGACGTTTGTAGACACACCCTATACCACTTATAATCCTCATTTCAACTTACGTGGGACCCTTTATTGAGTCCCTTATGAACAAAGTTAGACAGGTGCCCGGCTATCCAATTAATGACTTGATAGATAGTATGCAACGTGCTCAGGAACACCAAAGATCTGCATAAGAACAGAACCATGTGCCATCATTGAAGGAGTTTCTATGGTTGAATTATCCGACAAGTTAATTAAATTACTTCTCACCAAATTCTAATATATAGAATGATTCATTGGTTTACCACTTTAGGTCATACGTATGCACAATCAAAGACTAATCAAACTTTCGTCAACTGAACCATTTTTCTCAGTAGAATGTATAGCACGTTTTTGTTAAATCCGTTTGCAGCGTCATGACATTTATGTTTGCACTATATAAATAATTTCAATCCTCCCTCCCTTGAATATAGGAATGAAATTAAATTTCCAGGGTTTTCTTAAGAAACTTATTCCTTAGTCAATTCTCCAATATGAAGTTAATAACTTACTGGATCCCATTGATACCTTCATTGGCCGCATTTTCTTCTGCTGCTGCTATCACTCCCTCTGAATTAGAGGAAATTTACGATATCCCCTATAATGGTTCGCATGCTGATGATGTTAAGATTACAAACTCTACTTTAGAAACATTATACGCCATTGATAATGATGAATCATTAGGAAGATGTACCAGATGTAAGAAAAGATTAGGAGTTGGTAAAGAATTAGCTAAAGAAAGACCGGATTTAATTCCTGCTATCTGGACTGAATGGTGTATTGAATCTGGAACTGGTTCGAGTGATTCCTGTAGTGTGCAATTCAATAAGAATACTGTTGTTCGTGGATATAGAGGTACAAATTTTGTTGATTTGTTAACTTTATTCGATCCAGAATCTCTCGATGGTGATTACTATTGTTACTATATGGAATCAAAGGAATGCTCATTACCTAAGACCCCAAAAATTGATTTGTCTGGTATGTGGCCTGAAAAGCCTGAAAAGGCTTATGTTGTCCCTCAACCTTCCAATGAAACATTCAATGTTCTACATATTTCTGATTTCCATATTCAATTGGATTACACAGTTGGTGCTGAAGCTAATTGTACTAGTAGCATGTGTTGTAAGCCTTCTTCAGAGAACAAATATAGTCTCCCAGAAGGTTACAATATTACAGATAGATTAACTGATGATGAAGTTGATGGCTTAGATTACTACAATTCTTCTTACGTTTACGGTGAGTTTGTTAAAGGTGACTACTTAGGTATTAATGCCAGTGTCTGGGAGGGTGCTTACTCATTTGGTCATTATGAGTGTGATACTCCGGAAGTTTTAATTAACTCTTCTATGGATTCAATTGCTGAATATCAAGACAAGAATAGCTTGGATTTTGAATTTGCTATTTTCACTGGCGATTTAGTTGATCATGATGCCCGTTCTAATCTTGCCTATCAGATGACTGTTGACTCTGAAGAGTTTGTGTTTAGAGACATTAAATATAAGTTAAGTAATTTACCTGTCTACGCTGTTCTAGGTAACCATGACTCCTTTCCATATGCAGACTTAGTTCAAGAAAAATCAGGCTATAGCAATATGCTAGATTGGAACACTGATCTAATGGCTGAATTATGGAATGATTATGGCTGGATTGACCAAGATGAGACTGATTTTTCTAAGAAGCACTATACTAGTTTTTCAGTTAACACTAAGCGTGGTTTAAAAGTTATTTCAGTTAATTCTAACATTTGGTATACTTCTAATCAATATGCTTATTGGAATATGAGTACAGACCCAGACTCTTATGGCCTTTTTAAATTTATAATTGATGAACTAGTTGAAGCCGAGAAGAATGACCAAAGGGTTTGGCTTATCTGGCATGTTCCGTTAGTTGCAGACGATTCTTTACCAATTCAAGGTGGTATGATGAAAGATATTATTGATAGATTCTCTCCTTACACTATTGCTGGAATTTTTAATGGTCATACTCATAGAGATGAATTCACAGTCTTATACAATGGTACAAGTACTGATTCGAAGACTAGAGACAATGTTATTAACAACGTTTGGATCGAACAAGCCGTAACTCCCTGGGTTGAAAACAATCCAGGTTGGAGATATTACGAAGTTGACACCGAAACTTTCTCTGTTATGAATGCGTACAATTACTACACTAAGTTGAATGAAACATTTTATAGTCATGGTGATGAGCCTGTTTGGGAATTTGAGTATTCTTCGAGAGACGCTTACGGCATTGATTGGCCTGAAACTTCGCCATTAAATGGTACATATTGGCACGAAGTCTCTGAAAAGATTAGGGTTGAATCTGAATATACTCAGGCTTATGAAAATTTCGCAAAGAGATTTTCTCCTTATACGTCGGATTGTGCTGAAACTGATGATTGTGATAATAACTGGTGCTACGTTACGTCTTTCACCTATGAAGACTACAAGAACTGTATTTCTGGATTTTGATTTCGTTCTATTCTATTCACCTAGCACTCTATTTTCTTTGTTTTATATTTCTTGATCGTATACTCTTTTACTTTCCCTTTATTTTTTTGTTATCTTACTTTTATTTTACTTTTGCTGTTTGATTTCGATAAACAGTTGTTTTTTTTCAAAACGAAGGACAAGGTAAGTTATGCGTAGCAGGTAGAAGATGTATTACGTACTTGGAGTATGAATCGGCTTTATCATCCAGTCTTTTTCTGATAAACACCCCTGAAAAAGACAAAGAGCAACTATTGGATGCTTCCATGATGTCATGGCATGTATCACTGTTCACTGAAGTCATAGTAACTACTTATCAGTCTTTGGTCTTTGAACCTGCTAAATGAAATCTTAGAAACCATCATACCATATTTCAATTCATAAGGCTTATATTGAGTTCTTCATAATACTCCACTTACGAAATTAAGAGACTATTGTTTTTCAGATTCATTGAAACAAAATCTGATTTTTGTCTCGAATTATTCAAAGTTATTGAATTTGTGATAGCAGCCAATGGATCACTTACTTTAATTGCTCTCCTATCATCAAAGAATTTATTATATCTCAAAATCAATATTCTGATTACCGAAAATTATGGAAGGCCATTCTATTTAGTGTCTTTCCATTTATAAATCCTGCTTAATGAGTTTTTCGAGATGAATTGGCTGTTTATATCTTAAACAATGCTTTCAGTACAATCCAATAATCAAAACTTGCATTATGTTAGATTTAACATTAAGAGTCTTAGTCCTGATGACACAGATACTATTGCAATGATCTTATGTTAGTCTCATAAATTAAAAATAGTGTTTGCGGAGGTATCATCCATTTTTAACTAGTTATTAGAGTTGTTCAGAAACAAAAGAGGTTTTATCCGACTACATAGTAAGTACAGTGCCACTAGATATCAAGCATATTGCAAGTTTCTCTTTCTATAAAGGATAAAACAAATGGGAATTTTAACTGTTTGGATAATGAGATTGTTAATGAACTTTTTCCTCAGACTGAAAGTGCCAAGTCTGTTTCTTTATATAATAATGAATTCAAGGATTGTTCATTTAAATATTAAAAGGCTTGTGACATTAAGAGTGGATGTCGGCTTGTTGATTTACCAATTGTAAGCAGTCAAACCGTTTCCAATTATGGTAGTATATCAAGCTTCAATAAGCCAATCGCATCCAGGCTTACTCGCCTAAGAGTTCCGCCGAAGCACACCCTGTTTTTCAAATCTAAGTCAGAAAAATTATATTTGTTTATATTACAGTTCGGAATCTTCTAATAAGTCTATAATTGGCTAATGGACATCTATTTGAATATGATGTAATTTGAATATGATGTAATTTGGAAATTGATTCTATTTAACTTGAAAGTTATTTAAGTTAGATTGAAATCCGATACCAAAGATCGAGCTACTTCAGCAAATTAAGTGCAATGTTTCGGTGTAACAATTGATGAGATTGAATTTTATAATTTTAAATTAGAACTTGACTTTGAAACTTATGTTGATATTGCGTTTATTAACATGAGTTACAATGAAGGTTTAGATCATTTGGTATCTGATGAGTTTACAGGATTCTGAGTTCTTTTGAGAGTTCATAACAAGTTAAAAATTACTGCCTCTCCTTAAATATTTTCATAGTTCTTTTGTCTTTAAGAGAAATTTAATGACCTACTGTTACTGACATTATTATTTAGTTTCAGAGTAGGATATATGCGTTAGTTACATGGTTTTACCTGTGTTTACCTGTGTTTACCTATTTGAAATTACGGGAGTAAATCAAATTTCAATAGAAGATAAATCTGCTGAGTCTATTTCAATCCAAGGGATGAATTTGCAAAGTAAATTCAAAAAGAACAACCATCACGTATAAAAGCACTATTGGAACCTAATTACAATGCATATCTGAAATGTGGATTCTGTTTGTCTGTTAAATCGGCAAATTCTTGATTCTCCATAAAAATTTCACTATACGTGCCTTTCTCCATTTCTGTCTTACGGTGGTGGTCTCTTCTCTTATTTTCAAACCAGTACGACCAGTAAAGAATAGATAATAGAACAGTTGAGACAACATAACAAACAACAATTGCTATCTTAGCAGAAGGGTATCCATTATCCGCCTCTGAGTCTAAGAACGTTTGTGGCCCAATAATATTACCAGCGCAATACGCAATTAAGTACATTGAATTAACAGTAATCTTTTTAGTGTGTCCAGCAACATTGGAGGAAAAACAAGAGAGACAACAAATCATACCAACAGCAGAAAGAGAAAAAAGATAAAAACCAGCTAACCTGGCCTTCTTAGACTCATTAGCAAATGCTAGCATACATCCAGCAAGTAAACTAATACCCATTGATGTAACACCAAGAGCCATTCTATGCTTGGCATATTTATGAAGCAGACCAAATAAGCTACATCCAACCAATTGAACAGTGCCAGATGGCATATTCATAAGGAAACTCTTTTTAGTTGAGTAGCCAAAGTCTGTATTTAATAAAATACTACTGAAATTGGAAATACCACCATTTGGGATATTACTTGCAATAGCAAAGAAGAAGAATAGCCAACTTCTGTAATCCATTAGTGCCTCTTTAAATTGCTCTTTCTTGAAATGCTTGTTACCAAAACCTTGATTGTTACCCCGAATTCTTTGAACGACAACAATTTTTTCTTCTCTGGTTAAAAACCATGCTTTTGCAGGAGTATCTGGAATATGCAAGAACATGGTAATAGCAAGAATTATAGTAAGTAATCCAATGATAATAAAATTAATCTTCCAACCTTCAATCGAGAAATCATCTACTCTAGTTAGCACACCATAAGCGATGGCCGAACCGAAAACAGAACCGAGACCGTTAAATGACAACCAAATAGCAGTTCTTGAAAATTGCTCTTCCTTCTTATACCACTGAGATGTGAGGATAACCATTGCGGGTGTTACAACACTTTCTAGCATCCCTAACACAGTTCTCAAGAAGATAAACCCAGCATAATCCGGGGTAGCATTCAAACAAAGAACCACACCCCAGAGGCCGACGAATGTGGATGTAACCTTAGCTAAAGGATATTTTTGTAAGATTGTAGATCCTGGGAACACGAAGGCTAGGTACCCTAAGTAAAACGCCGAACCACACCAAGAATACATATCACCAACCATACCAAGATCTGTTCTTAAACCCATTATACTAGCGCTACTTGACGAAACTTTATCCATGTATTGAATTCCGTAGCAGGTACAAAACAAGGGCATTAGATATAAGTCAATCTTTCTTAAAACTTTCTTACTGATTTCCTCATCCACTTCAAGACCTCCGGCTTCTAGGGCTAATTCCATAGCATCATCAACATCACCAGTAGATTGAATTTTCTCACTTCTTTGAGAATCCGTAGATATAGTGACTCCCATACCATTAACAATCCGTTCCTTAGAAATTGAGACTATTGGAAGTGCTTCTCTTTCTGCTGACGTTATATCTTTGCCAACTTCTGATCCTGCCATTTTGTAGGGGGTGCTAGTTATCAGGAAACCCAGAAAATACTTCAAATCAAATTTAGAGAAATTGAGAGAGCCAGGTTGTTATATATATATATATGGAGACCAAATTAAAAGTCAGTGTTTTATATGGAGCACCCTTTATCTCAAAATTCTTTTGCCGTCGGATTGGCTAATTATGAAGATCAACGTTATACATTTTCCGAATTTGTTCTTTCGTATCCTCTATGGATAGTGTGCATCCTTTAACTTGGATGGTTCAATTTATGGAAAAATGGCCAAATTTGGTTGAACTTGGTTTCTTTGATAGCTAAATTTTAGCTTCAAGTAAGCCATTAGGATTAGTATGTTGCTGAGGTTAACAAGATATAGTATAGTTTCTCTCTCGATGGTTCAATGTATCAAATCATATCTTTTGCTATAGGGGCTCGAGCTGCCAATATTTAAGCAAGAATTAAGCTTTGGCATTTTCCCGTCATGAGCGGGGGTTCTTTTCCGCTCTCTCCACTAGGCTCGTATGTAATAACTTATCAGTTCATCGTCGCCAAAAATTATTTAAGGAATTACAGCAAAAATATATTCAACGGAGAGGGTTCCAAAATTTCATTATAAACTTTTATCTCGATATTGATAACTAAAGCGTGTAGCCAAGAATTTTGTGATTGTCAAATGATCTCAAGGATTTAACAGCACATCTCACTAGGTAGCTAAAATTTTACAATGATGTTGTTATTAGTTTCAGTTGAAAATCAATTGGAAGTGAGATGACCCGCCTACTTCCTGGAAACTTAAGAATACAATCACAAAAAACTCCACCACATGCCCATTGGTTCTTACTCTAGAAAGTGTACAGGGTTGATGATCGTCTGCTTAGTTTATGCCTGACCTGTGCAAAATTTCACAGTAGGCGAACAGAGAGATAAGTACAGGAGAATGAGTCTCATTTTACAATAAGAAATCTGGTATGTATATGCAAGAATTTCAAGAGTTAACATTCTCTCAGATAAGTTTCGGACATCTTTAGTAAGGCATAGTATGACTTCAGAAATTTACAGAGTGCAGCTGTAGGAAAAGCAACAATAAAGTAATAGGCATAGCATACTTGTCTAACACACAAAAATATAAGACTAAGAGAGTTAACCTGAATGAGTTATCTTTTTAAGTTTTTAGAATAATTGTCTTTGTTTTGAATGCCCATCAGCAAGGGATATATACCTTTATACACAAAAGCGCATGGAAAGAGTAAGAACAAACAAAAGAGTAAAAGAAAGGGAGGGAACTATAGGAGTTCTAACTAGCAAACTTTTTTCCTGGATATATGAAGTTAACAAACGATATTGAAAATCAAAAAAAAGCAACATAAAAACAAGAAGCAGTTTTCTGGACCCAAAATAACAATAAAATGCAAAAATGATATATTGAAAGAAATTAATGATGATAAAAAGACTAATTAATGAACGAAGTACGATGCGAAAACTAAAATTGAGGCAGATTTCTGTTTTGACTAATTATGGCAAATCTAGGAGAATGTTTAATCCAATAAAGTACTAATATTAGCAGGTAATTCAACAATCTGAGTAGAGTAGAACTTTTCAATTTCTCTCATAACACCAACATCTTCATTTGTGATGAAGTTAATGGCTACACCCTTTCTACCAAATCTACCACCTCTACCAATTCTATGAATATAGTTTTCTTTGTTAGATGGTAAATCGTAGTTAATAACTAAAGACACTTGATGGACATCAATACCTCTGGCTAGTAAATCGGTAGAAACTAAAATTCTTGAAGAACCGGTTTTGAACTCGTTCATAATGGTATCTCTATCTCCTTGTGATAATTCAGAGTGGATGGACGAAACTGTAAATTTAGATTCACTTAATTGTTGAGTTAATTCTTCAACGTGCCTTCTAGTGTTACAAAAAATGAATGCTTGAGTAACAGAAATAGAATCGTATAAATCACATAAACAATCAAACTTGTAGCGTTCTTCATCAACATTAATATAATACTGTTTAATACCTTCTAAGGTCAATTCCTCCTTCTTGACCAAAATTCTGACTGGATCTCTCATAAAGTTGGTTGTAATTTCTAAAACATCCTGTGGCATAGTAGCTGACAATAAGACAACTTGAGTGGTTTCAGGTAAGAACTTGAAAACGTTGTAAATCTGTTCCTTGAAGTCTGTCGAGAGCATTTCATCAGCCTCATCCATAACAAACATTTTAATATCTTCAGTTCTAAAAAACCCTCTCTCTATCATAGAGAAGACTCTACCAGGAGTACCAACAACAATTTGAGCACCATTTCTTAATGCTTCAATATCATCAGCAACCGGTTTACCACCAATGGATGCATGGACGCTAATATCCAAATGTAAACCCAAGGTCAAGACAGTTTTTTGCGTTTGTAAAGCCAATTCTCTGGTTGGAGCCATGATTAAAACTTGAGTCTTCTTAATATTTTCATCGATTCTCTGTAAGGCAGCTATGGCAAAGGTAGCTGTTTTACCTGTACCTGACTGAGCTTGGGCCAAAACATCTTTACCTTCGATAATTGGTTGGATAGCCCTTTGTTGAATAGTAGATGGTTCCTCAAAACCAAAACCAAAAATGCCTTTAATAATGATGGGAATCAGTTAGTATTTCGTTTCAGTGTTCTAGTGGTGGTAGAAATTTGATAAATCATTTAATTTTATTTGCATAGCTTACCTCTTAAAATTTCTTCCTTTAAATTTAATTGATCAAATGAGTAGACAACATTGTCATAGTTAGTTTCGATTAAGCCGGTTTCGACGTTTTTAATACCTTCGGATGTCATGGTTGTATAAATATACAGTGTGTATGATACAGGAGAAAAAAACAAAAGTCACCCTAATGATTAAGATAAATCTTTTCATTATTTCGTTTTACCGGCTAGAGAAAAGTCATGTTTTTAGTTTTGCCCCTTTAAAGTTTAGACCAATGCTTACGTAGGAGTTCTCGTAATCACGTGTCTTTATTTCACATTTTCCTCGATCGAGCTTCAATCCTATTGATGCAGTGTAACCGTTGATATCTATTATTTATTACTAGGGATATATCATTATTTATGGCTAAACCATCAAAAAGGAGAGTTATAAAAGTTTTTCAACTCAACTGATACATATATAACTCATATTCAATGAATCAGAAGCTGGCTTTCATTGGTCCGGGAGAATGCTCTTGCTATAACTTTTACAATCACCTGTGATATGTTTAATATGTTATACGGCAGATATATTTTGAAACTTGAAAGTTTCATCTCTCTATTCAAATCATTTGATTGAGTGATTAGGAATATTTGAGGAACAAGCAACAGGTGTCTAATTATATCAAAGAATTACTGCGCCTATGAATAGATTGTATCGATGAAGGCAGCTCAGTTAACTTTATGAAATCAAATATTTTTGCTTCATATTGGCGATGAAACATATTATTCTTCCCAAATAAGACTGAAAAGCTTATAGTGACCCTGTCTTATATGGTCCCCTTTCCCAAATTAACACTCTATAATGTTCTTACTTTCGCATTGAATCAAATTTCAACGTTTTGAAAGTTCGTTTACATATATAATAGAAAACATGGGTGTTGGCGAGATACTTAAACTTTGAAACAGTATTTCAGAACCAGAAAAAAGTTAATGTAAATATATATGCTACGTTGGTAAAATAAGATGACTCTATCCGAAATATGTTGATTCTAATTTAAACATTTTTAAGTTCCAAAATGTAAGTGGGCCCTGCATTATGAGAGCCTTACAGCCAAACCCCATTACTCATAAAGTACAATTATATAATATCTGCTGAGGGGGGGCAAGCTCTCTCTATATATATATGTAGTTGAATGATAAAAAAGGAGAGATCATATTCGTATATTAATTTTCTCATTTCTAATGCAGAAGAGCCCAATGCCTTGATTTGGTTGTATCCATATGGTCATTGAACCTCTAGCTTGTATTGTAAGTTCTATTGAGAATCTTATGGAGTTGATTATAAAAGAGACAGTAAATCCATAGTTGGTAAGCTCCATACTTTTCGCGTTTTTATTTTATTACTAATAAGATAATCAACTTAACTAATACACATTCGTTATGCAATTCAAACTAACTATTTCAAATTGTGCTTTCATCTTATTTTTGTTGCTGACTGAGCTCCAGGCATGGAAAAGAGCAATATGTCAGACATGAGTGGTATGGGATATTGATATGTGTACCACTAGTCTGGAAGCTGAAGGAACTATTCAAACTGGTACAGAAGCTACCACTCACTCCTAGTTTTTGGGAAAACCGATTACTTGATACCTATGTTGATTTTAAAATCTTTAGGAATGTTACTAGTGTAATTATAGTAGTTTGAATCATTTTCAGGTGTGCCCAACTATATTTACTTGATGTTTTGTGATGAATGTCTTAAGTACCAGTTGGTAAACATCCCAACGATGATTAAACTTTCTAGACATTCTAGCTTATACAAATTAGGAAGAGGCCGAAACTCATGATCAACAGGCACAATTATAGTTTAAAACCACTTGAATTTGGAAATTAAATTTTACTTAACATAATTTTACTTAACATAATCTTAAACTTAGTAGATACCTGCCCATGTATTTCAAAGTGAATGAGTTTAGGTAAGTGTGCTACTTCATTGGATCTGTCTATCAGGTCGCTGTAATTGATTAATAGATTCATTAAAATATCATTTCCAAACAAAAAACCTGGAGGAAGTAATTTGCGAAAGACCAGGCTTCTCTTCTCAAAAAGTGGCATGAACGAAGAATGAGGAAGGCATCAAGACAGTCAAAATATATTTGGTTGGATATTTGAAAGATACCCTGGTTTGAAGAAATCACAGTATTAGGAAATATAACAAGTAGCATCGAGTCAATATTCTTATATCTGCTAACCCATGACTAAGTACAACACTTGGAGTAAATTGCGTGCATTGAGGGAAAAATGTTTTGATATATTTTTAGGGTTCAATCAGTAAAATTTCAACCATAGCATAATAGTCGCGTATCAGTTAACCTCTTCTTATACAGGACTTGAGTGCCATTCTGAAAGACACTTCTAAGATTACCCTCAGTACCAATTCCATTTGACTTTTAAGATTGTGGTAGAGAAGAAATAGTGTTTGGTTGTCGATATCTCATTTATGACAGCTAATCATGCCGATATCATGTTGAAGGTTAGTTTGATGAAAAACTTCAAAGCGTTAGGCTGAATGAATGAATGATTAGCTGGCTCGAGGCTGTGTAAACTTCAGATAGGGTAATGGGTTAAATAATACTTCTTAACTGTTGTTTGGACTATATCGAGAGCTGAATTACACTAATCTCAGTTTCTTAACTACTTACCACCAGGTTGTGAGCTTTTGATTAGTTCAATTTCGGTTGTAACCCCTCTAATTTGTAACAACCTCTACTTCTTCCCAATTTAATACTTCGACTGTCAAATCTAGGATAGGGATAATCCAAAGCAAAGAAAGGTTTCTCGAAGATGGCATAGAAGAAATTATTAATGATAAAGAAGGCTGTAATTCATCCGAAGTTTGATAAATTGGGTTGAAAGACTTGGTAAAATTTCTTAGAATCATCCTACCTGGATTGCTGGTGATGTTTTGGTAACTTATCATGCTAGGACAAGACTGCTGAATTTTAAGATTCACTACAGTCTGTTATTAAGGTTTCTAATTTTGAGTGTTACTATATGGACCTTTTTGAATACTAGACTATATTTAGGTATATTACCAAATTCTTTGAATAAGGTGATACCATGCATATAACATTGAAAATCCTCCATTGTAACTCTGGAGATCCTGGAAACGATTAATTGACAAGCGCTTCTGTTAAATATTGTTTACCATAATTAGTTAATTGTTCAAATTAGATTTTGCTTTTAAGTTCACGAAATATGATCAAAAGCAGAGCTAAATTCCTCAAGTAAAAGCTTTAGTTTTATATTTCCCACCTAAAGTTTGAGAGACATATATGATTCGGTTTTCCCAGATAGGTAATTTCCTTGAGCTTAAAAGACTGGATATTCCTATAAAAAGAGTTTAAGCACTTTATTTTGTTTATTTTCATTAACATCACCTGCTTCTGATCTTATTTTTATGAAAAGGAATGGTAGATATAGTACTACGTGATGCGAAGAGTGCATTCTTTGGTAAACGTAACAGAACAAACTTTCGCTTAGGTAACCAGTTATGCAAATCTACTATTTGTTGACAAAATTTATGTATATCAATATCTTAATTTAACGTAGGTAACATATAGTAAACGGAATACAACGGAAAAGAATTAATAATAATTAATTATTTATATATAGATAGTTTGACCGGATATAGGAGTTTGATATTCCAATTACTGATGCCCTGGATCTACCCCTTCAAATAATTAGTCGTTGGACCAGTGATCGATCCTTCTGTCCATCATGAAATTTTATCTTTCGTGTTGCTACTATTTTCGGACTAATTTTTCACTGGCTGTTTGTTTATCTTGATGCCTCAATATTAATAGCCAAACTTCATAAAACTTTTATATTTTTCTAATCACACTGTTTGGAATTCAAGTTAAATTGACTCCGAAATATATGCCTCGTGCTTTCAAATACTGGTTTAAAGTAATCAAAAGCCTCACTCATTTGTGCTTATTTCCTTAGGCTTCCTATAAATTGAGTACCCCAATTTCAGGAACTTGATTATTAATTGCTTATTTTTGTTTTATCTAAGTTAAAAGATATGATGTTGTATCCTAAGAATGGGCTTTAATCATAATAACCTTCCACCCCTTCCAGGATTATCATTTAGTCCCGAAATCGACGCGTTAATCTGCCTATACGGGAAAGTACTTTAGATCAACCAAGCCCAAGATATTGCCAGAGGTAGATCCCGCAAGAGTCCTTCCAATGCCATTCAGTGCTCTATCTGAGTGATCCCACGATCATATAACTTCAAATATTTATCAGTTAGCATGTCTCTCCAAGCTCAAGTCCTCAGTAGGCCTGCACCGAGGCTGTGTTTCACAAAATGACGTTGCAGGTTGCACTTCCTATTGTTAACAGCCCAACTTCCGGCAACAATGTCGGTACCTCGAGCCACTGCGGGCTCTCGAGGCGTTTCTTTTGTGTGGGCGAACATATCCGCTTGTTGCAACCACCGTTCAGTCACGGCCAGACTCCGGATCTTGAGACCTTTCCCAGAGAATCTTGTTTCAAAGATAGCAGATTGAGCTTAGAACGATACTGGCCGTATTTTGACGTGTTTCACTACATAACGGCTGCAGCATATATCCTCCCCAACTAGTGGGACGTTATATGTCACTTTCCAACAACATAGAGTTAAGAAGATACGGGCCGAGTTGGATCTTTAATATGTGTTCGGTTATACCCCTGTCCCTGATTACAAAAACAGTGTAGATTCCTGATTTACACCCTGTTCTTTTTATCATTTTTAATACAACTTGCTTTCCAAATTGCTATTCATAAAGGCTGGTATATATTTGCTAAACCACACCGTCTTTCCAAAAGCAATATAACACTCTATATGGATATCCCAAGATTCACCAACACTTTAACGCCTCCTTTTAAAAGAACACCTACCACATCAAGAAAACCATCATCATCACAAATAACCATGCCCCACTCTTCTCCAATACATTCGATAATTGAAATTGAATTTCCAAGCAAAAATAAAATATTCACATCAGAGTTGAATCGTGTTGAAGGTACGGTTAGGCTAAGATTCACAGATACTGTTAGTGTATTTTCCATTGACACTGGTTTAAAAGGTGATGTTAGAACCAGGCAACTAGTAACCAATGATTCGGCAAACAGCAAGAATTCGAGATTTGTTAAAAAGCCAACAGTTAACTCAACGGTTGCTATTTTATTCAATCAATCCAAACGTGTCTTTAACTCGACAGTTGAGCCAAGAAAGTTTCATGACGGTATAGTGCTAGATTATCCATTATGCTTTGCATTTCCGGTTTACAATTATGAATTACCGTCTTCGTGCGATTCATTAGGAACGGAGAAAGATGTCAATAACTCTGCAAACATTACAATCAGATATGAATTATACATCCGTATTTTACAAAGCAATAGGAGAGGTAAGAAGGAATACTATGATATACTGGTTCCATTAAAATTCCAGGGTAAATCATTATCTGTTGTTTCTCCTGGGGTCTCTCCGTTATCACTAACTATTGGAGATTATTTCCCAGTGGATTCTAAAGTGTTTTATAAGAAGGCTAAAATATTTGTCCCTGATTTCCAACGTGGGACTCTTGTTCAAGCTAAGGATCTTCAGGGTGCTAGTAGAGTCATAGGTAAGTTGTTTAGATCAAGATCACTTAAGCATACCAAAGATGCTGTATTGAAAAGGGATCTTGAGCTATTATTTAAAGTTCCATTAAATAAATTAAACCTAGCCTTCCGTATTTCTGAGATTCCAATTGAATTCTCATGCTATTCTTCTCTCGACAAATCTGAATTTTCATTCAATGGATTATCAACAAAATTAGGTTATTTTGAAGTTGAATCAGTGAAAGTTTCATTACGTGAATACGTTAGAATTCCAGGTTTAATAAGCAAGTTTGATAATGTTCTTTTTAAAACATCTTTTACTAATCCTAAACCGACCTTTGATATTAAAAACTTCGAATATAATGAAAGATTAAAGACATATTTCTGGTTAACAACATTAGGTGAATTCCTCTCTGATACAAAAACTATTTATGATAAGATTAAGAGACCCTTGGTTTCAAATATGGAAATCAATAATTATATTTCATCAATGGCCACTTTAAAAGTTGAATTAGTTTTAAGCACAGGTGATTCAACTAACACTAATAACAATGCCACAGAGTCATTAAAATATCAAACATACAGCCCCGTTATTTTAGATTGTAAATTCAAATCTGAACAGATTACCAAATTTAAAAAACATAAGCATGTCTCATCAACTTTTCACTACGGTTTAAACTTTTCCTGGACTGATGAAAATATTGGAACAGGTAGTGGTGTTGATACGATAAAAAATAAGTATTTGGGTGATTCAGCAGGTGGTACTGTCGAAACGGTTCTGCTTTTTGGAAATTCCGGTAATAGCGTGGAACAGGTTTCAAATTATTATCAAGCTGGTTGCTATGATGCTGGAGATGGCTATAATCCAGATGGCATTATCAGTACCGTTAAATATGTTGATGGTAAACCTGGCCTTGTTGGTTTTGGCCCTGGTAAAGTTCCTGATACCCCAAAATAGTCTCCCGAGTGGTGCCTCTAGGGTGGTTTGTGTTTTTCTTTTGATATATTACTATTGGATCTTCTTTCCTTTGCATTCAGTCCTTCATATCATTTTTTCTAGCATGATTCATTTCATTTCTTCACTCGTTTTTAAAATTCATTCCATTAAAATACTCCTCAGGCAGGAGTATGTACAAACACTCTTCTATAACTTTTTTCTATATTTTACTACTACTATTATTTTTTTATAAACAACTCCGAATAAATCGTATATTTGGTTGAATAATTATGTCCCAACCATCACGCGTCGACGTCCATTCCCGACGCGAGTTTCGGTGCAGTGTATTCAGAATTTAGAATCTTCTGCCAACAAAAAACCAAAGAACAACTGGTTTAGTTCCACTAGGAGAGATGAACCTATTTCTTTTGTAATCCTGAGTAGAGGTCTTCAAGGTAGAAATTCAACGCTGTGTCCAGTCAGTGTTGTTCATCTAGGCGAAGGCACCTACCTACACTCCAAGGTCATGCCATTGAACAACCACAACGTGATGCCGATAAGAAGACTACCTTCAAACGACATCATCGCCATCAAAGATAAAGCCATTTTACAGTATGTAGATTTGGTCAGGTCTCTTCCTATGGAATTAGAACAGTTAATAGTTGCTTATACCTTCTATGATCTATATCCTTCAAATAGGCCCATTGATGCTCCTTTAGAGTCTAAGCTTTTTAAATTGAATGAACTATTCAATTTCATAGAATTCACTACAGCAAAACCAATTGTCCAACTTAGCTTTGATTGCTCTATCAATTTTAAGGTTTCGGTTAAGTTGATTAATAAGATTCAGTTGAAGTTAATGATCGAGATGAATGAGGCCCTAAAAGATTTTAGAATTCCGAAATGTTTAGCTAGTTATCATATCGATCGGATCTCTGTCTTAGATTCCTGTTTTTCAGGATCAGTCAAAGATATCATGATTTTTGGTTATAAGAAGGAACCAGTTCTTTTATTTTTGGGTAAGCTAATGTCTTATAACCCCGAAATTGAAGATTTTGTTCTAGTTGAATGCCAAGGAAAGTTCCTTTTATTAAATGAGTTTGTTAGAGATAATGTCACGACAGTTGATACACAACTGCCTTATTATAGAATGCTAACAGAATATGGTACGTTTTTCAAGCATAAATTAAAATGCATCAGTGTGAGTGTTTCTGGTTTTCAATCTGAAGATGTAGAAAACTTTACGAAATTACTTCCGTTTACTGAGAAGCTTCAGTTAAGATATATTGACCAAAGATCTATAACTAAAGAATTACTTGCATTTTTCAAAGCCAACAGTGAGGTGATTGAAGTTAAGCCTATGGCAGCACTGACTTTGGATAAGTGGTCTAAAGAAATCATTGATATGAACCAATATATACCAAGTTTAGATATTGATTCAAGGTCAAATAGTACCTTATGTGAATTATTTCCCCTGATTGCTAATACTTCAGAAATTGAGTTGGATTCTCCTGAGTTTGTAGATTGCAGTTTTGATAACAGGAAAATAACTTCATTAGCATTGTATGCGAGTTCGGTTAAACATTGTGATTTTTCGAAAATGAAGAGAATGAATGGTTTAATATTCTCCCAACCTCGTAGGAAACTGAATGATGATGATGATTATCATACTGATAGTGAAGAAGATGACGATGATGATGACAATGGCTTAGGAGAAAACCACAATCACTTGAATGATGATGATGATGATGACGTTTTAGTTGATTTGGAAGATTGCAATATTGACACAGAATCTTTACGAACCATTGGAAATCAGGTTACAGATTTAGCCATTAATTTACGATTGGCACCATCCTGCGCAGGATTACACAAGACGATATCCCTGCCTAAATACATTCAGAGTTTCGAATGTATTTCATCAGAGCTTGCTTTATATAACGTAATCAGCTGCAATCATTTAATAACACTAGTATTAACTAGTACCATAGCCTTAGAGAATGATGAAGAATTCTGGAAGTTAATCCCCAATGGTCTTTTATGCTTGAAATTTTCATTACTCACATGTGGAGAACTCCATCTAATCAAAGAAAGACGCATCAAGAACGTTTTGAAATGTTTCGGAATGAACATTACATATGAAAAATTTGAGAACACATTTATTGAGCTAATATTAAGGAAATCAACAATGATAATATGCATTAACATGGACTACAATGAGAATATTAGTAGTTCTGCCAAGCCAATATATACACCATTTTCTGATAAGTTAATTTTGGTTATGCCTTGGATCAGATTGAATATCGAGCCTGATATTAAGATGAAGTTCTTTGTCGTTGCTTGTTCCCATCCTGTGATTATGTGTCCTTCTAGCATTTCCAAGAATATCGAAGTTGTGGAAACAAAAACTGGTAAACCGATCATTCGACAATTCACTCAGTTTCGGAGTCGAGAGGGCACAATTGAAAGAGTAACGTTATTTAACACACCACCACCTGATTCTTCAGAGTTTTCACCAGTTAGCGTACAAATTTCCAAAATAGCTTAATCTACTTGTATTTCATATTTTTAATACAAATCCATTATTCATCTTAACTCTTTACTCAATAGATAAAGCAAACAGACCTTCAACTAAAACTCTTTCACTGAAAGCAGGAAAAAATAAAACATAAAATGAAGAGAGAAAACTACCTCAATTTAAATGCTAATCCTAATTACATTTCAGACAAATATCGCTTCTGAATTTCTTGATATACTGAATATCTGATGTTTATCGTGTCTTATACTTCATATTAAGTTTACTCTGGAAAATACTTTCCTTCTATCTGTCCATTATGTTTGCCTCTTTAGATTTGGTTTTACTAACGCTCAAATGACCCTGATTTCCTCTCGTTTATTTGCCTTTACTATAGCTATTACTTTCTTTTTATTTCACAAATCAGAACTGGAGCCATAGGACGTAGATTCCTGGCTTAAGAAGGATTAGATTTCATTATTATATTATGGATTTTATTATTCTTCTTTTTATTTCTTTCTTTTCAGTTTTCCTTCATTCTTTGCATTTATTCATAATTAAGTTTTATACATTTAAGTTAGACACATATGAGAACTTGTAAACTGGAATTGACCGAAAAGAAGAGGACATGTGGTTTCTGCCGGTGTTTCGGTTTAGAACTGTACTGCCGATCTTGCTCCTTAGCAGAAATCATTCAAAAAGGTATGCTGAAACCTGTGTTGAGCAACGCTCCCGATTAGCCATCAACAATTGAACCTTCAAATTTCACTTCAACTCATGCGGGGTTTTTTAAGCATCGGTCTTTACCACTCATAGTTCTAACAGGGACTGACTTTCAAGAATTCAGTGTAGACATTTTTCATCTGTCCTATAAATATGGTCGAAACGAAAACAAACAAGATTCCCGAGCGCTCAAACTTCTAAGAGCAGAATTCTATAAGTTCACTTAAGTTACTTTAAATCCTCAATGGGAATGACAGTAACTCACCTGTTTTAAAGTTTCTAACAAACTATTAATACAATATATAACCTGAGCAAGCTACTCGTACTACTAAGACATAAACACGTGAACTGGATTTATGCGGTCAATATCCCTCGCATGATGCTCAGATTGAGGATTCACCATTAAAAACAAATCTACAAATTTACAGTTTTGTCTAATCATATGGACAATCATAAATGTCTTCAAACATTTGGACTGATTTCTGTTATTATCCAGGAAGATCAATCTGCAGTAAGAATTGTAAAAGTAATGAACTTTTTTTTTTGTTACACTTGTCCGAAATACCTTCTAACTGCTTCTTGAAACAGGCTAACTTAGTTATAGTCCAACTACACGGACATGCTGAATAAAACTAGGTACAAGGTCATTCCCCTCGTTGACCAGCCTCCTAGTGACAACAGCTATAGCAAATTCCAGTTACACCTATGCATAACAAAACACGTGAAGCCAGTGAAAAGGCCATATTAGTCCTAATTTCTTCAATTAAATCCCGATGGGGCAAATTCAATTTAGCCAGTTTGACGTCTAAATTAAACCTTAAATTAGATTTCTCTTTGAAACACCAATCCCAGGTATACGCACGTAAATCGCATCACCATCGAGATCACATCGCACCCAAACACCTCCTGGACCAGAAGCTGTAAACAAACGCGTCTGGCTCCTATAGTACTTAACCTTTAATAAACCTTCTTTCTATACACTGTCCACATCGAAGAACGTCAGGAAACCATTAGTCCAGCCCATGTAATTCTCTATTAATAGCCATCTACACGCCAGGCTCAGATCGAAGATACCCGAAATAATACTTCTCTAATTTTGTAGGTACGCATACATATGAATACTCTATCATACCTCAATCAAGTCTCAAGATGAACGTACGATTGAAACGTACGTTGCTTACGTGACTTGCCATTTCCAGGTTCGATCGAGATACTCACATACTGGTTACTAACTGGCTCCTACCTGGCACTAATGATTGACAGCAATACCAGCATCTAGACCACAACACGTCCACCCAGTTAGGCACAAAGTCAACAGGGCTAACCGTAAATGGCAACCTTCCGTTTCCGTCTAATGAGACGCGTCGTTGGTGGACAGACGCGTTTGGAGACGCGTTTTGTGTTTACAGTTATTAGACGTGTGGTGATGACGAGTCGTGTGAGAAGGGCAGGTGTAGAGAAGAGGACAGGTCACACAGCAAGATCACCAGATGGCCAATTTCTAGAGATATAGAGCCAGACCCAGGCTGTCATCATGACGGTCGGACTGAAGAGAGTAGTAGAGCAGACCAAAACAGTGTACAGTGGTATGAAAGGAGTAAACACGCTAAGACGCATCTCGGCCCCCCCTTTAATCGCATTTCCGTTTTCAGCGCTTCAACTTTTCACTTTCTCCTATTTCAACATTTTACTTTACTTATACCCACCTCTTCCTCATCTCTTCTTTTACTTGTATCTCTCTAACCCACTACCGCATACCCAAGAGCCAGTCTCTCTTTCTCTTCCAGCTCTTTCGCATTCATTCATTCATTCTTTATTCCACCCACTTCTTCACAATGTCCGACGTTCAAGCGCTCTATATCTTTCTACGCAAACCAGTCACTTCTGAAATGGTTCAATTCCTAGTCTCTACCACCAACTCCATCATCCAAGTCACTCCTTCTACCTCCACAACCCCAATCCCATCCTTATACCAATTCATCCAAAACTTGATCAACTACTCCCATGTGCAAACCCCAACTCTAATGTCCACTCTAGTCTACTTGAACAGACTGAGACTGAAGATTCCACCAAACTCCACAGGAATGGAAACCACAAGACACAGAATCTTTCTTGGGTCATTAATCCTAGCTGCTAAGAACTTGAATGATTCATCTCCAATGAATAAGCACTGGTGCAAGTACACGGACGGCCTGCTCTCTTTAAAAGACATCAATGCACTAGAAGTTGAGTTGATTGATTATTTAGGCTGGTCCAACCTCAGAATAGAAATGACCGATTTGATCGACTCTTTCAACTGGTTCTTAAAGCCAATCAAGTCAAAACTAAGAAAGCAGCACGACTCCAAACTTCAAAAGACCATCACATCCACCAATTTGCACAAATACACAACCGCAGCTCCTCCACAACCTTCATACGCACAATTACCAACCCCAACATCCTCCAGATCCTCATCTATTGATAATAATATTCCTCCAAGTAACTCATTACCAAGTTTAATCTCATCAACGTCAACAAACTCGATCAACACGCAGTACTCATCCAACTCGATCCTGACTTCATCAACTTCTTACAACTCCATATCTTCAATCCCAATCGCCAACGCCAACGCCAACATTAACACTACCTCTCCAACCAAACCGCTATCGTTGAAAGCGCAACATCCATATCCGCCAACTCCACCAAGATCAAACTTACCATCACCACCAACACAGCATAAAAAACACTTAACACCAATATCAATCCACACAACTCCATCAACAACATATACCGCATCAAACCCTACAAGCACAACCTCATCAACATTTTCACTGCAACCAACTACAACAAACACCACGCCTACCTCCACCACTTTTTTGAAGCCACTTAGATTAAAATCATCAATGCACTCTCTGCGCTCTCATAAATCCACCGAATCGTTAAAGCCACATAATCATCATCTCCATAATGGGTTGAGACAATTCAAGTCAAATTCATCATTGAGATCGTTTATCCATGGCCATGGCACTGCTAACGGTACTGGTCATGCTCATTCAAAAACTAGTTCCAGTGTTGGTAATGGATATGCTGGTAGAAACATGATTAATATTCCATTGGTTGATGTTAATGATAACAAGGAAAATTTTGGAGGATATTCCAGTAGTAACAACAATGGTGTGAGAATTGTTGGTTCGATGAGTGGAAGTGATTACTTCTAGTTTCTGTGTTTATTTATTGAATAATTTTTGGGTTTTTTTATTACTTGTCTTCATCTGAGATTGTGTTAGCTATCGTTATTTTTATGAAGTGAATTGAATTTTGGTTTTCCTAGTTTGTGCGTTTTGCGATATATTTATCTTTATTATTGTCGTCGTACCCAGTTATTGTGCTTGTGATACAATTTTTGTTTGAAATTTGTTTATTTTAGTCTGTTGCTATTGTTAGTTGTTGTTGTTGCTAGTTATGTTGCTTTTGTGCTTGCCTTATTATAAATCTTTTTGTTTCTAGGTTTGGCATCAATTTCGTTGCTGAATCTTCTATTATTATTACTCACCGCTGTGGACAGATTGATTTCGATTTAGTCTAAGTGGCTTGTGTGTTACTAGGCTGATGATTGCGACACTTGTGAGTCGTGGCCATTGGTTATTGGTTATATAAAACGTTCCTTTTGATATATTTAATTGATTAATTTACACTCTTTGTTTGTTTTTGTTCTGGAATTTTATAGGAATGGTTCTTATTTTCTGAATTGTTCCTTTGTTTTTGTGTCATCTTACCCTCCTCCTATCCTATCGTTTTTATTGTTATTAAGTTGATTTGTTAAAATTATTATTATTATTATATGTGATACTGATATAATTTATTGTTTTTTGTTGTTGAGTTGGTTTACTGTATTGCTCTATCCTGATTACTATTTACACTCTCTTGTTATTTACATTATTTTACTTACATATCTTTTTTACTTTGGCTATTATTATTATTTTGATATTTTTTTTCTGTTTGTTTACACTCTATTATAATATAATATAACATATACCTAAACTTATGAATATATTCTAACTCTGAATAGACCTCTCTTGGGATAAAACTTGAAAGACTAGTCGTTGGTCGATCGGCTAATTTGGAGAAGATGGTTCCGAGGTTGACATGTTTCAATCAGACACTTCTTATAGATATTTTGAAATAAAAGTGTAATTAGAGTATTCAACAAAAAATAAAAAAATAGGTGAGATATTGGTAATAGGAGTCAGGAAAAAGTGGAAATGAGGGAAAGACTGTAGAGATAGTATATACTTTGTGCATTACACGACAAGGTGCACTGTTGTTATATTGTTTTCTCTAGCCGCAGTTCTTGGTAGTGATATGTCAGTGTTGTGTGGGTGCTGCATATGCTATTATAAGGGTGTGGTGCCTGACTCTGTGCTCCCATAACAGATTAAAACAGTATGAATCAAGCAGTCCATTTATATCTAATGGGTATAATATTACCTCTGGAAAAGTTGTGTATTTTGTGGAGGATCCGCCTACTGTTAACATACTCTGAATTGTTGGCTGTGATGTTGTTGAGAACTATACAAGGCAAGAACTTACTGGCTGCAGAAACTCTACGCTATTCGACAATCCTGCTTACCTTCTGTATATACTAATATCATGTAACACATCAAAATTTAAAGAAGTAGAACAACTATTTGAAGAAACTGTTAAGCAATTAGAGGATGGATTTCAGGATGACCCAAGAAATGTCTGCTCTTATTAGTGAGTTGTTAGCTTCAGTTAAAACTGAGGCCAAATGGTTCTTTTATACCTTTGCAGAATTGAAGTCAGAAAACGTTGATGATGTGTCAATCATTACTCATTCTTTTCTACGTTTGTTTGATCGTCTTGTAGATTATGAGATGGGAAATTATCTTGAGTAATTTGAAAGCCAAATTAGATCCACTGTTAGTAGTATTGACAACTTGATTAGCCAGTATCAAGATTTGAATGCTTTTAGGATCACAAATTTTGCACATCAGCAAAGTCAATTAACTTTTTGGGTTGCTTTACCATCATCTCTCTTATGTCCATATATGACCATTAATAATAATAGATTGGCTCTATTTTGGTATATATCTTTATACCAGGAACATGTTTTGTTGAGGTAGTGTTTAGGTTTGATTGTTTACTCTCAATCAGAAAGCTTGTAAGACGTACTGGTGAAATTTTACTAATTCTGTGTTCAAGGATGAAAAGCCCAGTTCGGGATTATACAAACCTGTTTACCCTTGTTTTGTTTTTGCTACATTTCATTTTGTTTCAACTGTTTAAATTATAAATTAGTTCAAAGTCCATCTCATTGGTTTTAATAAACTTATTAACAAATATAAACTTAAACTTTATAAAATACTTAGCTATACGTACTTAGAAAACTGTTCTTCTTAACAACAGTCTGAAGAACCTAGTAAAGAAATAACTGCGATTACACAGTCAACCACATCATTAGGGCTTCAAGCTATCACTTTTTTGGAATGGACTTTTAACCATAAAGGTATATCCGTTCGTCATAATAGTGTAGTTTTTGCTGGTCTATTAATGGTTAAGAGGCTACGTACACACGAATATAAAGAGGATGATGGTCAAGGATCAAGGTGGTTAAGTTAGTAAATATTGAAACTCAGAAACAAAGTATTACTACTGATGCGCCAAGAAAGAAAACATTTACAACCACATCTCACACAAGAGTCAACTATCTCCTCTCTTGACCAAAGACAAATGGAAAAAAGGTAAAGACCCAAGGAACTCGGAGATAGATTAAATAAAATGGTGATCGTTAAAGCATCTTTTGTGGTAAATCAGAAAATGAGATGTCATTCATTGTTTAACTATTATTCTGTATTATTTTGAACCGGGATTTGCCTATGTATCATTTCGAAGTAAACTTATGGTGTAGAAAAAATACTGCAAAAACTGGAGATCACCTGATCACCAAAACTAATTGAATTTAGCATACTCACTAGAACACGTCCCAGAGCCAATTCTTGAAACAAAGAAACTAGTAAAATCTCCCCAAACCCATAGAGGTAAATTTTGAATGAAAAATTCCACCGACTAGTACTTGTATAATTTTGTATATATCAGCAGTCAGAATGTTTTTTGCTTTTGCGCTTTTATGAAGGTTTACCCTTTTATCTAATCTGCTGGCTGGTATTTCCTCTTGAACAATATTTAAAGGCTTCACTATTCGACAAATTACAATACCATCTTCATATCACTCATCACTTATACTCTTATTAGACCTCTTTATTGTATAAACCTAAGGTGAGAATTCAAACTTTTGCAGGATTGTTGAAAGAAGTAATCATATATATGAAGTCAAAGAAAGCATTGGTGTTACCATAAACAAGAATATAGAAAACGATTTAACAGAAGTTACTTTGAAAATTCCCAACCCTTCTGTAAACTTAAACTAAAGTAACAAGAATATTGAAACGCAAAATAAGATAAATAAAGCAAAACAACCAGGATCCATAAGATAAGATTAACGCCGCTATTTTCAAAGTCTAGTATCACATGGAAAAATGTGACTACCCATTCAAACAACAATAAAACCAGATCCAAATTGTTGGCTATCTTTTATTGTGGGTTATTATGTAATTATGGTAAATGAGCCTGCTAATGCTCCAAACAACCTTCATTTGAGACTCCTTAAAATTACCGCTTTATGTGATATCCGTTATCCCCTATCAAGAGCTTTAGTTAGTTTCAGAAAGTTGGTTTTCATTAATTAATTAATAGCTAGAAACTTGGTTTCTACCTGAAGTCTGGTCGAGTTGAGGGGAAAAGGTGGGACAAAAGTAAGCTCATTGAAGTAGACGTGGGAGTATGTGCCATTGTAGTTGGCGCGTACTTGATTAGTTAGCTGATTAGATTGACATGCCTTATATTACACGAGCCTGTTGGGAAAGATAAGATAGAGCACTGAATACACCAATATTGGTACAAAATTTTAGAGTCAGCTATATATTAGAGAGGTAGTGTTTTGTGAAAGTTGAAAACTTACAATCATGCTGTACGAAACGAGAGAGCGTTTCCATAAGGCTAATTAGTTTAAGTGGTCCTGAGCTGAGCACTCTTATTCGCAGTATAATACCCTTTCAATCCTCTCATCTGCATAAACCTGAACCCACATCTCATTCACATTTTAAAAATTCAAGATTATACCTTTGGTACTAGCCAACGCCTATCCCTGGTAGCAACCAGTAATTGAAGGCGGAGTGGTCGTGACTTCAATATATCTCGACTTGAAGTTGCTCACAAATTTTTCGGTCGAAACCAATTTATGTTTGTGGGAAACTAACTAGTGAAGTCATCACTATTGTGCAAATAAAAAAAGGGGAGAAATACCATGGCAGAATCTTTAATTATATAAGGAAGAAAATACTCACTTACAAGTAATATACACCCCACCTCTTTGTCTGTACTTACATATAACAGATTTATACATACTGGTGACACCAATACTTCATGGTGCCATATTTCAGAAAAGAGATTATTCAATGAAGGAATCACAAAAGCTCCATCCGCATACGTAGGGAGGGCGATTTCCTAATTATTCAGACGAGAGAATCGATGCTCTCACTTTAAATGAAAGAAACCACCTATCATTATCAAAGATGAATTATAATCATAATGAGTCTTATAACTATAAGAACGATGATGGTGAGGATGCAAATGCTGTAGCTTTCCAAATGTTTGGTTCTACAAAATATATATTTGCTTCAAAACCTGTTAAATACGGATCAAGAGAAACGCTGTGCCTTAATATACCTTGCAAGTTGTTAGCCAAATTCGATGGTCCTACATATAATTCTAAAAGGAACTCAGTTTATTGGAATAAGTTCCTGCCAAAGCAAATCTCAACACTCAAGGGTAGGTCCAAAAAATATAATGTGAAGACTAACTTCGTCATATCGATGCCAAACTGGTTATCATTTTCTCCAGACTATACTGATTCATTAGGCAATATTGAAATAAATTGGAAGGATCATAATACTATCAAGACATATTTCGATATGGGTAGTATTCAAATGAAGACATATATATGTAACAATCTAGTGACCCACTTTAGAATTCAACGTTCTTAGATCCTCCATATTATGTCTGTACAGTATTTTCCAAAAATATAATGGAATTTCAAACAGTAATTGAAGCTTCTGAAGATACAGTTATCGAATTGAAGGAAGATATCACACTTAATCCATCATTTGAGGGAAAACTAGAATTGAACGATGTACTATGTGAGTTGCATTTAGTTAAGGCTGTTGCTGAGTTATTCCTTTCCAGAATTAAAGTACTGGAAGAGGAACGAATACCTGTTAATTTTGCTAAATTGATTAATCAACGTTTTCAAGCATTGTTTGGATTATTGGTCGATGACATGCAGTCCAAAATTATTCAGATTATCAAATTGACCAATGAATGTGAAGACTTGGATAGTGTGCTTTTCGAGGATATATTTTCAAATGAGAAGTCAACTTCTACTTTGACTTTTGTCACGTTGTACTTTCTCCCTGTATTCTTATGTTATGGATGCCTGAATGTTACAGATGATAAGGGGGGTGGTTTTGGTATATACTTTTGCTAGTGACATTTGGATTGATGTTATTACAGTCATGGACAGAGTTTGCGTAAAAGTATTTGAAATCTCTGCCATATCTCAAAATGAAAAGGTTAACTGATGAAAGCTCCATAGTCTTACAGAATCGGATAAAGGGTAATTATGCAGCAATATTGGTGTTGGCTCTGTATTTGTATTTCCATTTGTATGTCTATTTCTATTTTTATTTCTATTTGTATTTATATTTCTTTAAGTGTCGCTCAATTAACTTTCCAATTATTTAAACATAGATTGTAATTTACTCTACTCGTTTTAGAGGGATTTGTAATTGATCTGGTTCATTGTTGATTTTGCTTCTCAGCCATCGTTCCAAAGCGGAAATCGCGGAGGTCTCGAACTTCAGAAAGTAAACATCAACAATTTGTTCTTTGAAAAGCTTACTCCCTTAAAATGCTTTGAATAATCGAAGAGAATTACTTTTTTACTACGGTACTTACTATGTGTTGTTTACAAACAGCCAGATTAAGAATTTATTTGGCTTTAGAAATCTTTATTTGCAACTCTGTTTTGGTTTTAAAAAGGTGATCTAAGGTTCATTTGGAGGGTGTCATTTCCCAGTATATAAGTAAGGCACTCTCCAAATTCTGTTAGAAACTACAAGTTACAAAATTTTACCAAGATGACTGTTAAATTAAATACAGGGTCAAACAACTCACCAAATTACAAATTAAACAACATTGTAAATTCATTTGTTAAGAGTAAGAATTTCTCACATAAAATGGCATCCTCTAAATCTTCCAGATCGCAGTCCTCCAAGAAATCATCAATTGAAATCCAACCTAATGTTCCAGCTGAGAAACAGAATATTTCAGTTATAAAAGTTCATTCAGTTATCCCAAAATCAGAATCAGAAAATAAAATTAATAATAGTACACAATTGGCCCAGATATCTGAATTACGCAAGCAGATGGGACGTCTGCATTATATCATGGCACTCCTAATTTTGATGCTACTGGCTTCTTTATGCTCTACTTTATCATTATGGTGGTATTTTGTTTACAGTAAGCCTATTCCTAAGGAGCACTTTTGGGATTCATTTTTTTTGGAGTCTTTGAAATCGTTTAAGCTTACTTGAGCATCCTTACTAGTTTGTCTTTAATAGTATAGTCTTTGTATATTTTTGATTAATGTTCACTTAAATTCCCTTCCTTCCGAATATCACGTAACCTAATTTATAAAATCTTGATTTGTTCAAACTAAGATCTTAGTGAGATATGGTATAACTCCGAGTAATACCAATTAAAAAGCGGTTTAATAACAACTCTTTCCAGCCTCGATCGTTAAGAAATGAAGAATTTCAAAAGAAAACTTGAAAAGTCAATTGAATCTGAGAGCAGGTTGTACTATTTTGAATTTTGCTGGTAAGTTTTGTAAGCAAGATGAGGAGCTTTATTGCATGAAGGCTTCCCTTTTAACACTGCATTTCATCTATGTATCTATCCACTTCTTGCTTTATCTTAAGTAAAAGCTTAAGAAAGTAAACGAAGTATTACCAAGTTGAGTATTTAGTAGAGTTAGTTTATTAAAGCGTATTGATTAACTATAAAACTAAGCGAAGAGAATAATTTGTAATAACAACAATCATGATCAAACTATATAAGCAAAAGTAATAAAAAGAAAAATCAGAATCAAATATGAAGAAAACAATAAATAATGCAATTAATTAACTGAGTCTGTACAACTTTGGGAGTTTAAAAGAAGTAGCGTACCATAGAAACACTAGATACCTCAAAGCTCTCGAGAGGGGTAAAGTACTCTGATTAAGGTGAATTAAACTAATTAAAAGAAAAGGGATGTGAACTTTTTCTATTTTAAGAAAACGACGTGTTCTAGGGGTATATAAGTAATTCATGCTTTTGAAAACAACAGAAGAACTTAGTATGTAAACAGTGAGATTCTGAATAAATAATAAAAACAGAATATAGCGTGATAATATCCAAGAGAGTTTTCTGAGATCATGGTAATAAGCAAATTGGTTAGATATGTTAACGAAACAATAATTAGCCAATTCAAAAGATGTTGCAATTGTAAGAATCAAAGTAAACCAATTCTTTGAAATTTCTTTCAAATGAGTATGAAAATCAGGAGCCACATCACTATGAAAATCTAATACTTCTACCACAGAGTGCAGAGTGTAACCAATCAAATGAATCAAAGCTCCAGTAAGTATGGAATCAAAATGGTAGGATTTGTAATTAAGTCTTTGAGCATGTGAACTTCGTTCACTGATTAGATAGTCAAATATAATTGAGATAATAAAAGTCTTTAATGAGTTAATGGGAAGTACCTTAACATGGCGATTAATGAATCTTGATAATCTTCTTGTTCTTCTTTGAGGTTTAGAAGACACAAATAAAATTATAAAAAACACTCTTGTGGGTGGACGTTCATTATAAAGTTTGTCTCTTTTAGATTGCTCTTCCGAAGATAGTAGGCTGTAATATAATGTATCAATTAGCCACAAACTAAGTGTCGATAATGTTGAAATATGCACTAGAAACTTGGAAAAGTGCTCAAAGTTGATGTTTTCTTTGATATGCTGAGTGAAGTAGTCATTGAACAGTATAAACTTGTTGTAGAGACATGCCCTCAATACCTTATTCATTATATTAACGAGTAATACGCAAAATTAATTGACATATAAGGTAATAGTAAGGGATTGGTTGTGCTCAACTCTGTCAACAGTTAATTATAGTATAATAGAAGTCTTTGATGAATTTTTTTGTCTTTGTTTTCAATTTTGATTTTTTGAAGGAGGTCTGCGGCGCGGCGGATCTGTTGATTTCTAGGGACGAAAACTAAGAGATGTCTTAAGTAAACCAGAATGAATAGAGTAGAGCAATAAAAACCGTGATACAAAAACAAACTGACAATTAGAAGATATAAGAGCTTGAAGTTCTATCTTTTATTGAAATAGGATTTATGTTTCCTTTAATGCATATTGTGCTTCTCAATCACCATTACCGACTCGGGTAGCTGAACCTGTCGTCGAGAAAGGAACTAATTTAATACTCATGATATTTACCAAAATACAAAAATTACGCTACTACGGGCCCTCAATTTTGCAGGATATCTTGTCCTACTTCAAGCGCAACAGTCAAGATCAAAGAGCCTGAATGGACCCTTGCATGAAAACACAATTCAAGTTTGCCAAGTTATATGTCGCTCTATCAGTTTTGCCGAGCTTAGTTCCACTCAAAGTCTGCCAAACTGGGGGAACGTGCCATCAAGGAGTGCTTTCATGAATGGATAAACACGCTACACTTTAGCCTGAAATAAAATAGGCTTTTTCAGGAAGAAGTGATCATGGGATTCAAAAAAGAAACTGGAATCTACAAAGAAAGATGGGGCAGGGTGGGAATTTAAACCAATATTGGAAGTAGTTTTTCAACTTAGTTTTCAAACTATCTCAAATTATCCACTATCATTCAATGAAGAATATACCAGAATATCAATTCAAAATAACACTATAAAAGAAATATACTGTAAAAGTTTGAGTATACTTATCATAAATGAAATATCAGTAAGAAGAAAAACTTACTTTTCGAGTTTAGCAACTAATTCCTTATGCAATTTACCCAAAGCATCAAAATCGGTCTCTTGAGCAGGCCAGCCAACACCCAATCCTGTCTTTTCATCAATTTTAGGAATTAAATGGAAATGAACATGATCAACTTCTTGATGAGCAATTCTACCATTGTTTTGTAAAACATTATAACCTTTACCTTGTGGAGAATCAACTTCCAATTCTAAAACATTCACTAATTTCTTAGTAACTGGCAAAATATCAGCTAAATACTCATCTGGGATGTTGTGTAACTTGGAACCATGGTATTTTGGAATGATTAATAAATGACCTTTGGTAGTTGGCTGGATATCTAAGAAAGAAAGAGTTAATGGAGTTTCAATCAATTTGAAACATGGAATTTCGCCTGTATATTATCCAACGTTACAAGAAACATTAGTATCAAGAATCATTGCACAAAAATATATGAGAGATGAGGTAAGAGAGAGGAGCATTTAATATCCCGCAACACTGCTGGAACAAGACTCAATGTCTGAGAAGACATGGAGTTAGGACCGCCATAAAATATGGACATACCTTTGATGATTTTGCAAAAAATGCAGGTAGCATCATGAGCAGCAGCAGATGCCATTTTGAATAGATCAATTGAATAGTTTGTGAAACCACCAATATGATAAAGCTGAAAGATGTGCACTAAGCGTTCTTCATTAATTTGATCATTCAACTCTGGTTGTTTATTGTCGACCGTATTTTCATTTGGCAGAAGTCGGTGGCTTTAGAGCGACGGGCCGATTCAAAAATTCAGCACAGCCTTAACTTCCTTATTTAGTTGAAATTGCGAATGGCGTGTAAGGAAATGGCTGTGGTGGATTCCGAAAATTTCCTAGTCTATAGGTTTCAATGCCCAATGACCATCTTCATCTCTATCCATGTGAGTGTTGCTATCAGACGATACGAACATTCTTTTGGTTCGTATAGGTTGAAGGTTACAATTGCTTCTGAACCAAACAATGTTTACAAGAATTAAAAGTCATATACAGCCAAAGTTTGAAATTAATACCCCCACTGAAACAAAGATCTTTAATCAGCATTACAATGATATTAATGGGAAGTTAACTATAGATTTTTCTAAAGAAGCTAAGAACATAAAATCTTTTGGACTAGGTTTGATTGGAGAAGTTTCTACCCACTACAAGGATGTCAGAGGATCTGGCAAAGATAGACATGTTAAAAGGCTATGTGAAAAGGACACTTTATTTCATACCACAACTAGTCTCTTTGATAGTCGTGTTGCTAATGGGAGACAAACTGTTGACTTTGCTGAAGGAGATCAAAGAATATTTTCTTTTAATATAGGGTTTCCATCTGACATCGCACTTCCTTCTTCCTGCAATCACATTGGTCACTTTGAGAGGGATAATTCCGGTAGTTTCTCAGTTACTTATAACCTTTATCTTCGTGTCTCGTATATTTCGAGCTTTCTTAATCGAGATACTTACTTTGATCACACAGTTCCAATTAAATACCAAGGCTCTTCCAACATTGTTATGGAGAAATCACAACCTAGAACTATTGACTCAAAAGTTTTTAAAAGTAAGTTGAAGGTCTTTTTACCAGAAGAAGAATCAGGCTCACTTATTGAAAATCATGTGCAGGATGCTCACAGACATACAAGATTTATTAGAAAGCTTTGGAATGACGATTATAAGAAAGAAAACATATCTAAACTTGCTCAGGATATTGAACTAAGTATGTTTATTTCCATCCCACAATCATTGAATCTAGCCCTTCCTATAGATCTCATCTCAGTTATTATTGAAACCCCGTCTGTTATTGACTATGATCCAGATTTCAGTTTCAAAGGATCAAGTACAAAGTTAGGTTATTTTGAAATTGAGTCTGTTATTTTGAGGCTTGAGCAAAGCTTCAGCATCAGCTGTAGAAATCATAATTACCACAATGTTGTTACAAATAATTTATTGAGTATAACTTATTCTCAGAATGAAAGACCCTCTTTTGATATTAAGGATTTTGACGAATGCAAAGAACGTGAAACTTATCGTTTATCCACTACGTTAACAAGTTTAATCAAAAATAACTCCCCTTTAATTGAATTGATAAAAGATCCAGTTATATGTGATTTTGAGCATAATTTATTTTCAAATTCAAACAGACTGGTAATTGTGCTTACCCTTGGTAATGGCCAGTCAAATGATCATAGTGATAAAAAGTTTAAATTTGATGCTGGTAGTAGTCTATTTGTTGAATATCCAACTTTTCCAGTTGATCCTCCTTCATATACCTCCATCTTTGATTCTGAATATCTTGAAGAAGGGCAAAAAGAAAATTGCAACACTTGTAAAAGTGATTAACATATATCCTCTTATTTCATTTTGATCTTTATAACAAATAACTAACCCTTACTTATATATAGAATTAGTTATAAAGTAGTTCGGGATTAAATCAGTAATATTAATAACTATATAGATTATATTTTTTATGAATGATATTTTTTGTGAACAATAGCAACGTACTTATATAACAATTCTCTTGACATTTCTAATTGACTAGCAATTTTCCTTCTTTTAGAGTCAGCCCAATCATGAGCTTGTAACAAAATCAACATAAAAAACCCTTCAATAATCATGGTTGGTGTATTACAAATCAATTGAGCAGTTTCACTCCAATGCATGGCGGTAGCCATAACCAATAATCCAATAACAACAACAACTGACCCAACAACTGACCATTTACTTGAGCAAAACAAATTAATAGATTTGGAAATCCTATATGAAATAGTCTCCTTTTCTTCAATCTCTGGAATTTCAACATTAATTTCGGCTTCATGTAACAAAACCCTAGTTTCATCTACCAACTGATGGGCCTTTTCCTCTTCGTACGTATTAAGTGAAAAATAAACTTCTCTTAATACAAAACCGTCTATGAACCCCACAAGTCCAGTATAAGTTCCAATAATAAGCCACCAATTACTATTCCATTTCATTAAATGGCCAACAGCTATCCAAACAATAAAAACAGTGGTCGAAACTATTAAACCAACTCCAGTACCAATAATATCTGCATAAACTGAGATGATTTTCTTTAAACCTTTTCTCTTCATGGGGTCCACTCTGACAGTTTCATTATCTTCATAATCATTAGTAACTTGTCTTTCTGTCTTTTCAATTTCACCATCGAATAAAATAAAGCTTCTTATTTGATCTCTCAGAAATAGATTATCTCTATATCTGATATTCTCTAAATGAACAGACGAGATAAGTAAGACTACAGCCGTACCGGTGTTAACAATCATTTGCCATTCATCACTAAATGTTTCTTTATTAGGTCCCATTTTAATTTTACCACAACCAATCCAAGCAATAATTAAAGCCCAGTAAATGCCAACAGAGACCAAGTTACCCATAGCTTTGCTAACCGAGGTGCTGATTTTATCGAACCAAGTTCTGGATTTCAATTCAACTTTGATATCATCATTAAAATTAATCTCATTTTCCATTGCCTTTAATTCATCATTATCAAAACCAAGAACATTTTTCTGGATGCATTTAACCTTCGTCAACAATCTCTTATGGCTTAATGTTCTAGACTCGATCATACCAAATAATCTTAGAAAACGTTGTGAATCATCCAACTGCTGTCTCATTAATAGAGTATCCCAGAAGTATGTTTGGATGGATTGACCATCCTGCATGACAATTTGCCAATCATCAGTGGCTTTACTAATAATACCATAAATGATCCAAGCAATCAGAACAATCCACATGAATATAAACGTATAAACCGTACCACTCCAACGGGTACAAACACGAATCAAATAATCAATTGGGGACTGTTGTTCAGTGCCTGTATTTGGCTGATATTCCTCATCATTCTCTAATTCAATGCTCCCATGTCTCTTATCCTTCTCTGAAATTGAAGACAATTGGTCCGATAGAGCATCTGGTCTCTCAGTAGGCGCTTTGATGAATTCTGTTTTAGCAGGTTGTGGAATGAAAATTAATTTCAAATATGATTTTAAGTCCATTATGATAATACTAAATGTGTTTTATAGACTCAAAGAAGAATATAGAAATATTGTTGCTAGAAATTGGAGACATGCTTAACACTTTATATTAATTTAGAAAGGAGAAGCCCGGAAAACTAAACTGCTGATGAAATTGATAAGAAAAAGTAACGTCAATTTGCAGAATATGATCAACAATCGATTGAGTAGATAGTTTTAAAATTTGCGAGTGGGGTGCAGCTATTAGCCTACATCAAGTAGGTTTGCTATGTAAAAACTGAGGTACACCTAATTGATAATCCTTCATCCAAAAATGTTTTTATGACTTTGGTCTAGGCCGTATAACATAAGGGGCAAAAGTAACGTTACCTTGACGGTAATCTTGCCACCATTAAACTAAGCTTTATAAACAACTAGAAGTAGTTGGTTTAGATCGGATATAAGTAATGTCAGCAGAAGTGCTAATATATATATATATTTGGATAGCTTAATCATGACGGAAAACCGTTTAAAATTAATACTGATCAGAATCCCACTTTGTTTGATTTGCAGGAGTTTCAAGCAACATATACAAATTACTGCACTATTTCGATAAAGTGTTTCATATACTACTTACAGTAAAAAAACATAGAAACCAATTAGACAGTTCAAACCTAGTTTTTGATGTAGGGCCTTGAATTAAACTGAAAAATTACGGATTAATGCAACAGTTAAGGAAACAACAGAGCTGAGCAAGCAAAAGGTGCACATTTCGTGCAAGAACATGCAGGCCTCTAATGAACCCCATACTGGTGTTATAGAAACATCAGCATTATAGCAAATAAAAAGTATAATTACCTTGCAATAGCCACAAATAAGAATTTGATAAAAGTTCATGGAAAATAATTACCAGAAACTTACTTTTGTGTGTTTGCTTCTAAGTTTGACCAATTAGAATAAGAGAAAAGCATTATTCAAATGCTGGTCATTTGTAGAGAGATTGAGAAGTTTTTTTTTCTTTCTTTAATTTTGAACGAGAAGTGCTTACCACTTGTGATGTTTTAAATTGTCATTTTATTATAAAAAATCAATAAATATTAGAGCGTGAGGTAATACGAGGGGAAATACAGAGCTTCAGGTAGTCTAGAAATTATGAAGGACTAATCAGAATCATCCTTCCTCTAACATGAGGCAAATGGAAAGTGGCACAGCAATGCGCCGCCCTCTACCTTCAACGTCTGAGAAACTGAGTCTTGCACGTAGAATAACATATTCTCCGCTATGCGACTTTCCTTATCAGTAAGATGATTTCATGGTTTAAGACCCTGAAACAATGATATGGCCAATATATTCAAATATGTAGCCAATCAAAAGGCGATGCATTCCAATCAAACAATTCTCCACCAGTCAAAAAGTTATTATCCGCTTAGAAATTATGAGACAGTATAAGATGCATTTTGATCACTTTGATAACAACTGAATTATTGATCGCTCTATACAAAATCACTAATAATTCCACTTCTGACCAATGATTCAACCATTCTTTTTACTAACCGATAGATTTCATCACGTAACATTTATCTAAGCTATCCATGCCTTTAATACCAGATTCTATACCACCATTACCAGAATCTGCCAAACCTGTTGGTGTTCAAAAGAATCTAGTCATTGTTGGACTTGGAATGGTTTCCATTTCATTTCTGGAGAAACTACTTGCTCAAGATTCTAAATACAATGAATATAAGATTACGGTTATAGGTGAAGAACCATATTTGGCATACAACCGGGTTGGATTAACTGATTTTTTTTCTCATCGTGAATTTGCTAACTTACTTCTATCAGATGAATCATTTTATGAAACGAGAGACAGGAACAAATGGAACTATACGATTGATGATAGAGTCACAAACATTGACAAAGTTAAGAAGATAGTTACTACTGAAAATGGAATTAAAGTTAATTATGACTTATTGGTTTTATGTACAGGTTCCAAGGCTTTATTTCCTACTGAAATGCTTCCTACGCCAACTCTAAAAAAGTCATACATGGAAATGGGCTGTTTTGTTTATCGTACAATTGATGACTTAACATCTATGATTCAGTTTTCAGAAAACCTGATTAAATCAAATAAAAGAGCAATTGTTGTTGGTGGTGGTTTGCTTGGATTAGAGGCTGCTAAAGCTTTACTTGATATGAATCAATTCGAAAACATTACCATTGTTCATCGAGCCAATTGGCTGTTATCTAGACAGTTGGATGAAAAAGGGGGCAGGTTGTTAACTAAGAAAGTGGAACAGTTAGGTGTGACTTGTAAAACTGGTACTACAATTGACAAACTTATTTTCGATGATAATGATAATTTAACTGGGGTTATATATAACAATGGTGAAGAAGCTGAATGCTCTTTATTATGTTACACAATTGGTATTAAGGCTAGAGATGATTTGGCTGACAGCTGTAATTTGAGAACAAGTTCGAGAGGTGGCTTTACGGTTGACGATTACTTACAGACTTCGGATGAATCAATTTATGCTATTGGTGAATGTGCTTCATGGAATAATACTACGTATGGTTTAATTGCTCCTGGTTATGAGATGGCTGACGTTTTGGCCTTTAATTTAACACAAGCTAAGCTACACCATTATAGAAAATTCACAGAACCCGATGTTGGAACTAGATTGAAGTTAA
>PPKZ03000046.1:0-84606 GCA_003707675.3 Ambrosiozyma philentoma
TTATCAATTATGATAGAATTTTAGTGATGGATAAAGGTGAGGTTGCGGAATTCGATACCCCTTTGAATTTATACAATATGAAAGATGGTATTTTCAGATCTATGTGTGATAAGTCAGGTATCGCTGAAAGTGATTTTTGAGTCACTTTAATTGTTACTTTTAAGTTTTCTTTGCATTCTACTATTTGCTTTTCCTCAGGTTTTCTTAATATATTGTGCGTTTTTCTTTCAGTTCAGGTTTTTAGTTCAATATTGAATTTTATCTTTTCTTTTTTCTATAATTTCTTTATACCCTCATTTAATCAAAAAAGCATTGATTTTTTAAAAAACGTTAGCTTGATCTATTAAAGTAAGTACTTGAAAATAGTAAAGGAACATTGGGTGTTGCAGACATCGGTATCACACATTCCGTTCTAAACTTTTCTGTTGTGTATGCTGCAAATGTGATTCCCATATACAAGGGACTCACCGCACCCTAAAGGATGATTTTAAAACTTGTAAATGTTAGACCACATGCATTCGAATTGGCGGGAAGAGTGAAAGCGCAGCCTTGCAAGCATATCTTGATTTGTCCTGCCGCAACTACTAATAGCATATAGTACAAGGATAGTAAATTCAGCGAAAGAAAATCACTTCAACAAAATCCAACAACCAAGTATAGATAACCTCTTAAGAATATCACAATCCTAGCATAATTCTGCTTCTAGATAAGACAGCATAATCTTTACCTGATATGTCTTTGGATGTTTCAAAGCCAAATATTCATCTAGTCGATGGATTTTCACATTTGGTGGTCACAAATATGAAAAAGGTGGGCACTATTCCTACAAGTAAATTTTAGATTCAAGAGGTTCCAAACAAGACTGTGTGCTCAGTTATTGAAAGAACTGTCAACAATTATTCAAGACTTCTTGTGTTCCGTTCGAGACAGTGGGGCATATTGCAAACATAAAATTGAACGAGGACTGTAAACCATGTGAACAAACAAATATATAATGTAAAAGTACCAATGGTTTCATTGATAGTTTGACTTGATCTGTGAGCTCATCATCAGTAGCATTCACACCCCAAAGTTTTAAAAAGTATTATTATTATTTTATCGCACTTACTTATTTTGCATTCAATTAATAATTTAGAGCTTGATGAAGAAGTCTTGGAGGATGAAGTTTAGATTGACTTACAGAGAATAGCGTCAAACTTTTTTTCCAGCTTCCCTCTTTAGTTGTGCAAGCAGCTGAGCTGACCCCTAAATTTGCAATTTCTCGATTTCAGAAGAACCTTGCGTTAGTTAACCCGGCCCTCCCTAAAAAACTGGTTATTAAGCATAGTAATCTATTTTACCACATACAAAGTTTTTTGTATGGTGCAATTATGATTCCCACCCAAATTGGTTCGTCAGAGGGAGAGAGCAAACGGCTGAGTATTTTCAATAAAAACTAAAACCGAGAATCTAATCGACGGAGACAAATCATACACATACGTACAATGAATTCCCACTATTACTAGCCAATACTAATCCGCCTACCAACAACAAATATTATTAGAAGAAAATTATAAAACTGAATTGGATAGGAAAACAGAAAAAACACAGATCAAAGAAAAGAAGTCCGTCACCATTCATTAATTAATTTAATTATCTAGATCAATAACTATCCCCAATTTGCTATCTCATCAATCGTAGCTCGCCTGGGCTGCCAAGTTTACAATCAAATTCCAATCAGTTATGAGCCACAGGTACATTATTTCCTTTTTTAATCGAAGCTCTGTAGAATTAATCTTTTGGGTCAAGCAAAAGGGAAGGATTACCTTGTATTTCAACTTTTCGTAAGTGAAGCCGTAACTGGAGTTCTTTGTAAGACAATGTGTGCCTAAAAGATTTTGAATTTAAATTTCATATTGACTACTCTATCTTTTCATTCTTGGTGTCCCTTGGAGTATTTGAAGACTTTTGAGCAACAATTTCATTCTAAGATAGGGGTAAGCTAGAATTTCTTCATGTTGAGCTTCAATATCCCCGTTATTTAATCTTTTATAACTACCATCTTGAACAGCGCTGGTCCAAGAATGGTAAAACATAAATGAAAGAAGCCTATAAGACTAGCACATAAAATACGGCCAAGTAGTTCTGTAAAACTGTCAGATGCCATAATTGTAAGTATAGACATAACAGCAGGACTTGGGAATGATAAGATGTCTACACTAAAGACAGCGGTCAAGTATAATAAGATAACTGCAACAGTTATTGAAGCTCTTTGATATGTAATTGAACCATTTGAAGATGGAATTGAAGGGGAAGGCTTTAATGAGGTAGTTGAACCTTCTGAGGCTGCTTCCGGAGCAACAATTTCAGCATAAGATGGTGGTAAGCTAGAACCCTCCTGTGGAGAAACAGAGCCTAAAGAATTTTTTTCATGTTGAGCTTCAATATCCCCGTTATTTAATCTTTTATAACTACCATCTTGAACAGCGGTAGCGCTAGTAGAAACAGCATTTGGAACTCTGTAACGTCTAATAATAACGTTTGCAAGAATGATACCACATAAATAACAGAAACCCATAAAAATCCGGAATAATAGATCTGTAAAACTCTGAGATGGCAGAATTAGAAGTATTAAGAAAAGAGCAAGTCTTGAGAATGATAAGATGTCCACACTAAAGAAAGCGGACAAGTATAATAAGATGTCTGCAACAGTTATTGAAGCTCTTTGATATGTAGTTAAACCATTTGAAGATGGAATTGAAGCAGAATGCTTTAATGGGGTAATTGAACCTTCTGAGGCTGCTTCCGGAGCAAATTCTGGAGCGGCCTCTTGGATGATTTCTTGATTGCTTTCTTGAGATTTAGTCATATTCTTTAATTCGATAATTCAGAGGATATAACAGGACTAGGACAACTGAATACAAGTAACTGGATACAAGTTTGCAGCCTTTCCTGAAAAAAGTAATCATGAGGGATTTCAGGCTGAAGCGCGAATAGGCCCAGTTCGGGTGCGGTTTAGAATTGATCACGTGATCATAATAATAATAATAACTAGCTATGTAAGAGTCAGAAGTAATCGTCATGAATCATAAATTTCATTAAAGCAAGAAACTATAAAGCTTCGTTAATCAACAAATACAAAATGAAAGACACCTGTAGGCCAATAATTGAATCTACAATAATCAGAATTACTAACTTGTAGAAAGCAAGTACTATAAAAAGTAACATGGCTTTGGAAATTTGTATCATAAAGTAATGAAATAGTCACCTTCTCCGATTCTTCAGTACTAGAATCAAATCTCCAAGAGAAATATCTAAGTGAGTAACAAGTTTGAAATTGGATTTACCAACAACAAATATTATTAGAAGAAAATTATAAAACTGAATTGGATAGAAAAACAGAAAAAACACAAATCAAAGAAAAGAAGTCCAGCCATTCATTAATTAATTAAAGAATGGGCAGAGAGAATAAATATAGGACTAGAAACGCAAACTACACAATAACTGCAGCTATATACAGAACATCAATTTTCAAGCAAAATAAAAGAAAATCTGGAATTGTTTATCATTAATCATTCAAGCACCAACAAAATTCAAAACACCAAAACGAATATTATATTCCAAGGTAAATTATTAACAATCAGAATAACAAAGCAGTTGAAAGTGTATATCATAGTAAATCTTATTGTTTTTAGTGAATGAAATGAAACGGAGTAAATTATTAAAAATGTAGAAAATATAAGTATAGGTAAATGTATAATATGGTCTAGCAGCACCCCTTGAGAAGGGTCAATGTAGCAAAAACCAGGTAAAGAAATAAATAAATAAGGTGAGAATTTAGTAGTTTAAAACAGTCACCACTGGTTTAAAACCAAACTATTAATCCAGTAACTGCAAAAAAAAAAATGAATACTCAGCCAAGAAGACGAAAAACTTGTGCGTACTTCAATAATGAATAAAACTAGAATTGTATAAGATTCACTTTTAACTTTTTCGTAAAAAAAATGGAATGAGTCTCTTTAAAGAAATAATGGAGTATTGGAAATGTCATGGAAAAAAGTCGTTAAATAATATGCATAATCATAATCATAATAATCAAAATGTATTTTTCAGTTAAATCAACAACCAATTCTTACATCGTTCATAAACATAAAACGAGCAAGCAAACATTGGCACAACTTTAATAAAGCCAATCCCTAAACCCACATAAAACCCTTTGAAGCCACGTTCATGGTAAATAACACGAGCAATCTTACCAATCGAGAAAAACTCCCCACCAGAATTCATCACAGCACCAACTTGCAATCTTCTTCTAATAACCTCAAATGGATAGGCAGCAGCCTGGGCTAGCATTCCCGCTCCACCACCAGCCAATAACTGGGCCCATGTCTTGAGAGGTTTTCTGGTATCGAATGATGAACTTGAGTTTGTTTTCTTATGGTCATGCTGTGGCGTGGATGCAGCAACTGTGTATTTGGAAAGCATAGGAGATCTGAAAAAATCATGGATTAAATCATGAGTGTAGAATGAAACACCAGCATAAGGAACCATACCGAATATGGTTGGCACAAAACCTCTGTAAAAGTTAGTTAATGATTGTAATGGGGTGAATATACTAGCCATTGGAGAGGAGTACACAAATTTAATCAAAGGAGGCTCGTTTTTGATACTACCACCAGTGTTGAAATTGAATCTAGGAGTTTCATTCCAGATGGTTTTCAAAATATGCCAAACTTTCCAGTTTTGCTTTTTATGCGTGGCACCTGTTTCAAAAGCTAAACGGACTCTGATTAAGTCTAACGGATATGTACAAGCGACGGAACAAACACCAGCTAATGAGCCAGCCAGTAATCTTCTCAGAGCAGTTTCGTATTCATCTTTAGGAATTAATATCGTACGTATTTGTTCATAACAGACAAACTTAATAGCAGCATAGGGGAAGATCCTTAATAAAGTTGCAGAGTGACCTTGATATAAACCTTTAAACCCATCAGAAAGATATATCTTATCCATAGCTTTGAACATACCACGAAAAGAGCCTGCAAACTGTTTGAATTGTGGATTTGAAGTCTGGAATAAAATTTTCACACGATCTAATGGAGCTATCAATGTTTTAGCAGATATACCAGCTATACCACCAGCAGTACCTGACCTTATGATGTATTCGAGCGACTGTTTGTCAATTTTTTCATTTTTTTCATCCTTTTTGGTTGTTATATGTTGTTGATTTGAGTACGACGGCAGCTTGATTGTAGATTGTGTGTGGGACTTACTTGTCGTGGAAGAGTGTAGTTGTTGTTGTTGAGCTATGAGAAAAGCGTTGTCTTGCAGGTCTGTGACCGACGAGGCCGGAGAAGAGAGGGCCAGACGTCCGAGAGTCTTGTTTGACATTGTCTTGGGCTGTTTGGAGATATATATAAGTGTGGTAGTGGTGGTGGAGGTGGTACAACAGACCTATGTGAGTAGTAATAGTAGTGAATATGATAGTACTAATAGTAGAGTCTGTGAAAATTTGATCTTGATCTTCTCCAGGTGTGCAGCTAAGGAGTCCTGTAGATTTGGCCCAACTACTCCAGTGCTTTAGTGCTTCAGTGGCTGATGGAAGACCCTGTTAGAACGTAAAAGGGCTTTCTCTTCCTTATAAACAACTACATATTAAACAGGTTCCAGCTAGCTTAGACCCGGATATCCACCACCTGGGCTCTCCGCACAGTAACTGAGTCACTCACCCTCTTCCTCTCTTCCGCATTTCTTTTCCATATATTCTTATCTACACAAAAAAAAAAAAACACTAGTACAATCCGTTAATAAACTCCTCTTCTCCTTCTTGACCTTTTCCACTGCTACCAAACGACCACAGCATCAACTTCACCAGCTCCACTAACTTGTCTCTCAAGTAGACATCCTCTGACTCTGTCTCCTCCACCACCGCTTTTGCTTCCTGCTCTGCGGCATCCTGGTTGCTGACGGCGGCCGCCGCTGTGGCTAGCAAGCTGAAAGGAACTCTTCCTATACCTTCTGTTGTTCTGTTGTATGCTGTTTCGGGCTTTTTGCGGCCTGTCATGAGTTCAGTGGCCTTCTTGTGATAAATCTCAACGGTACTGGTTCGAGGTGTGCTATGATTGGAGAGGATGATGTATTTATTCACTAGATTTGCAACTTTGTTTCGTAGTTTTAAGTCCAATAGTTTCTGTAATCTTGAAGGAATCCTCTTCTTGGGGCGGCCAGTACCATTACCATTACCATTAGCCATAGCTGTGCTGTTACTACTGCCAAAGCATAACAATGCCATAGTTAATTCTAATTCTTTGATGAACTTCTTGTTCTGTAATATTGTAAAATTAGATAATTTATCGTTAATGAACTTCAAAACCCCATTCAAGAAGTCTTTTTCATTCTCACCACTGCGGTGCGATCTAATCATCTCAATTAAATTCAAATGCAACAATCTGAAGTAAATTAGATGATTTGTCACTAATAATATTGGAAACTCATTAGTTATAATCTCAATTGCTTTCTCAACTTCTCCCGATAATATCAATAATTTAATCTGATTACGGATTTTGATAGTAGACAACCCAAAGGTTAACTTTTTGTATTTCTCAATGCTTAATTCATCGTTAGTTTGAACAACATTAATTTCATCGACATTGAAAAACGAATCGACATCAAATTCACACTCATCACCTTCGTCTTCGTCAACACTCATACTATCATCATCCCCGTCTTCATTAACAACAGCACTAACATTTCTAAACTGATCGACGCTGGAAGCACCAGAATTCAGACTCAATCCTAATTCACCACTAAAACTATCAACACTAAACACATATCCCTCATTAATCAAGTAATTCAATACAATCAACGAAATCTCCTTCTTCAATTTGTAGTATTCAGGTTTCTTATCCTCAATGGTCATTTCGATCTTATTAACCATCTCTTTATCTCTGCTGCTGGCAGAACCAGAATCATCTTCGTTCATCACCGAATCGGTTGTAGTGGTTATATTAGTTAAGTTTGGAACGCTGGATAGCAACTCGTCTTCATTAGTGTAGTCTGTGGTTGGGGTGAGAAGTTCCTTGTATCTTGATAATTGATCCTCGTTCATCATATTATTGTGGTCAGAACTTGGTAGGTGTGTTTGCGTGTTTGGGAAGGAGCAGTGGTGGTGTTATGATTACGAATAACACTAGTTATCTATCTACTGGACTGAGAAATAACTTATCGGTATATCCCTAACTGGTGCACGGGTGTGTCGACAATGCTATCGAAACAAGGTGTTCAACATTAACCCCATTCATTACCTATTTTTTGAAGTCCATCGGCTTGTTTGGTCATTATATTCGCCAATTGATGCTAATCAAGCAGTTGTCAAGTCTAAAGCCTTCTTTGTTTTACCCCTCTGTGCTTCCTGTTTATTTGAGAAAAAGACACTCATCGTCAATTGCCAACATGGCGTCGTTATTACCTACACCTCCACAACCACCATTAAAATGGAACCACACACCCGAGCAAATCATGTCGTTGACTAAGGATTTCATAACCGAGTCCAAAGCCCTAGATGATCAAATAGCTTTATTGAATGAAACAGCAACTTTTGAAAATGTCATTAAACCATATGCTGCATTGGAAGCTAAAACGTTTCAGTTGATGAATCAATTATGTTTTTATTCATCTGTTTCTCCAGATAAAGCTATAAGGGATGCGTCTAATGAAGCCGACGAGTTGTTTGATAAGTATGCAATTGAATCTGGGCTTCGACAAGATGTGTTCAAGTCGATCCATAAAGTGTATTTGGATATTAAAGATTCAGAAGATAAATTAGATGCTGAATCTAAACGATACAATGAAAAAATCAATAAGCAATACGAACGGAATGGGTTAGGTAAATCTAAAGAAGTCAGAGACCAGATTAAACAGTTGCAGGAAAAATTATCAGTTTTGTCAATTCAGTTTAGTAAGAATCTAGCTGAACAAAATGAATTTGTTTTGTTTACTAAAGAACAATTGAATGGTGTCCCGGACGATGTTGTTTCTCAATTCGAACAGATTGTCGCTGACAAAGGTGAATCCAAGTTAAAAATGACTTTCAAATATCCTGATTTATTTCCAGTTTTGAAATATGCTTCTGATCCCGAAACTAGAAAAGCTGCTTTTATTGGTAGTAAAGATAAAGTTCCCCAGAATGCCGATATAATGATTGAAACAATGAAGTTAAGACCCAAGTTAGCAAAACTACTAGGTTATAAGAACTATGCTGAGTATATTCTAGAAGTTAAAATGGCGAAGAACCCGGAAACTGTTAACGCATTTTTAGATGACTTGACTAAAAAATTAAAACCCTTGGGCGAAAAAGAGTTAGTCAAATTGAAATCATTAAAAGAAGCAGATTTAAAAGCAAGAGGTTTACCGGCCGATTATGGATTCTATAACTGGGATAAGAGTTATTACAGCAACAAATTGTTACAAGATGAATATAAGGTTGATGAAATGAAAATTGCTGAGTATTTCCCAATGACCAACACTATTGAAAAGATGTTAAAGATCTACGAAACTATTTTTGATTTAAAATTCAATGAAATTCCAAAAAACAGCGAATTATACAATACCTGGCATCAAGATGTTAAACAGTTTGCTCTTTGGAAACTTGATGATAAAGACCATCCTGAATTCATGGGCTATTTGTATTTTGATTTGCATCCAAGACCGGGTAAGTATGGTCATGCTGCCAATTTCTGTGTTTCTAGGGGCTTCAATGACCTTACTACTGGAGCTAGGGTGCATCCTTCTACTGCTTTAGTTTGCAATTTTACAAAGGATTCAAAAGATAAACCATCATTATTAAAACACAGTGAAGTCAAGACGTTCTTCCATGAATTAGGTCATGGTATCCATAGTTTACTTAGTAATACCAAGTACGCTAAGTTTCATGGAACAGCAGTGAGTCGTGATTTTGTTGAGATGCCTTCCCAATTATTAGAATATTTCGTTTGGTGTGAAGACCAATTGGAATCATTATCATCTCATTATTTAACTGGTGAAAAACTACCTAAAGAATTAACTCAATCGTTGATTGCATCTAAGCATGTTAACGGAGCCATTAACAACCTAAAACAACTATTTTTTGGTTTATTCGATATGGCATTACACAATTCAGAAACTGGTGATGTTGATTTATACGCACTTTGGCACAATCTTTCAGACAAAGTTTCATTAGTCACCGACGATGGGATTGTAACTAAAGGTTTTGGTTCATTTGCTCATGTGATGGGAGGTTACGCTGCTGGGTATTATGGTTATTTATGGTCTAATGTATACGCCGCTGATATCTTTTATTCGAAGTTCAAAGATGATCCATTAAATGTGAAGAATGGTGTTGAGTATAGAAATAAGATTTTAAGTAAAGGTGGATCCAGAGATGAAATGGATAATTTGGTTGATTTATTGGGCAGAGAGCCTAATTCTGAGGCTTTCTTAAAAGAATTGGGTATTTCTAAATAGAAATTTATTTTTATTCGATTTGTGGGAGTTTCCTGTATAGCTTGGTACTTTTTGAATTAAAATCTTATTTGCATTGAGTCTTGAATTCTTGTAAATTGTATTTCAGAGTTTTCGATTGTGTGTTTTCAATTTTGTTTACTCAACTGGCTAGAACGCGTATCTATAGAGAGAGATCTTGAAAACGGAAACAAGATTTCTGGTGTCTTCTCTCAATTTGCCTGGCCAACTCCCAATTCCAGCACAGCTACTATCAGTTATATCGGCAGGTTATATCATCAACTGTAGTTTGTCAATGCTATCAGTCTTAGATGGACGGCCCTTTTTGGGTATATTGTCGGCCTCAAAGAAATATCACTACCCTAGTTCACTCTTTCGAAGCATAAGCGACAATCACTCTAAGACACAACAACTCAAAGATAAGTTAACTCAAACAATCACAGATCAAGCTGTAGGTAAACAATTAGATAATGAAAAAAGCAACACTAACTTAGATTCGGTTGTCCTAAGAGCTCCACCTTCCGCCTACACATATTTTATTAAACAGTTTTTTAAAGAATCCAAGTATAACAGTGATCCTCAATCAGCATTTGAAACGACAAAGAAAATGGCCATTGAAGCATGGAAACAAATATCTGAGGATGACAAGAAAGTAATTGAAAAACTAAGAGAAAAGGATATGATTCAGTATAGGAAAGGTATTGAAAAATTAAATGAATTCAAGCGAAGTTTACCGTCTAATAAGGAGCATAAACCACATGAGAAGACTCATACTGCCTATTACTTTTTCAAAAGAGAGTATATTGCAAAGGAGAAGGGATTGGCTAGTCGATTACATTTGGACAAGCCGGTGACTTACCAAGTTGCAAGCGAATCTGCACGAGCAGCCTGGAACTTGCTTTCACCCGAAGAAAGAGAGAAATACGAACAAATGAGATCTCCTCGGTTAGAGAGCTTATTGAATGACATTTCCAATGCTGAAATCGATTTCAGTGATGACTTGATGGCTGAGTCATTGAAAAAGACACTCAAAGGTTACAGTACGAAACAGTATCGAAATGCTCGTAATATTTTTCTATCCGAACACCTTAAAGGCAGGCCTAATGATTCTAATCAAACTTTTTTGGATGCTAATAATAAATGGAAAAATCTAACTGAATTAGAAAAACAAAAGTATGAACAATTGTTTGCTGACTATTGTAAGATACCAACAGAGCTTTTGAAATCGGATCAAGGAATACGGAATTACTTAAGATTGACATCTGTTCCAAAGGAAAATACAAGTATTATTATCTATATTGGAGAACTTGAGGCCTATTTGAAGAAGCCTAGGCAGCATATGAAAGCCCTTTGGTTGTTCGTCAAAGATCAACTATCCCTTAATAAAGAAAGTGATAGAGGTAAAACAATCTTTGAAAGTAATAAAAAGTACAGTCCAATTTGGCTGAACGAGACAGCAGAAGAAGTTAAGGAAGAATATAACATGAAGGCCAAAGAATTGAGAAAGCAAGCAAAATCTGAAATGGGGGATTGGCTTGCAAAATACCCCAATATAAAGAATTTGCTTTCGAGGAAACCGCTCAAGCCTAACTCATTTTTACTAATGTATGGAATGGAAAATCAACATATGCCTTTAGGGCAGGCTAAGATCCATTGGGACACTGAGCCCGAAGAAGTTAAAGACAAATATCAAAGGATAGCTGAAGAACTCAGAGATACGTATAACAAGAAATTAAGGACCTGGAGAGAAGAATATTTGGTGGAACTTCTAATGTATGCTGATAAAGAAAGAAACTCAGGTGACTATTTCGAGAAGGAGAAAGGGTAACCGAGTGTAATAGGTTGAAGCTTAACAATCTTGGGCATTTCAATGTACAGCAAGCTCTTTACAATTCTCCAATCCACTGTACATACCCTACACGGCACATGATCTTATGTACATAATATCTATAACAGTACAATAGACTATTAGTTTTCTAAATATATATACTTCTGGAAATTTAGGCTAATTACGATTATTTTGAATTTTAATATATCTATAATTAAATTCAGGGGAGAGTAAAAGTTATCAAGCAAGAATGAAGATCAGGCCGTAACCGGAACGCTTTTTAGAGACACTTCTCACGATACTTTGCTCTTCTGTTGTGTTCATACTTACGATTATGTTGCAAATAAGTGGGAGAAATATATAAGAAATAATATTTAGGACATAATAGTAAAACAAAATAATCTTCCCTGCGTCTTTATGCAATGTATCGGAAAAATCATAAACAAAAAGAATATAGCGGATAAATAACTAGATAAAAACTGGGAATATATAAAAAGCGGAAATTGAAGCGGAACTTCAGAAGAACCCTGAAAATATGAATCTCCACACAAACCTGGAGACTTCAGGAACACTTTATTTTCTCTTCTCTTAAGAGGTTGGAGCGCAGTCCATGGTAAAAGTAGAAGACCAAGAACCAGTACAGCTTGAATATGCTTCTGAACTAATTGTGATGTAATCACAATCCACAACAGGAACTGAAGTCCAGTAATGACGACACATAGCGGAAGAAGAACCTAATAGGGTTGAAGCAATTAGAATAAATGATGTTTTCATTTTGTGATTAGAAGATAAATTGAGTTGATTGAGTTAAGAAACAAATAATGAGTAAGGATTTAATTATCATGCCTAGTAAAGGGGGATTCTTTGGGGTATAAATACTTAAATCCCCTATCTTCTGAATGCCGTTCACTCTCTATGACCTGAAGTGAATGTTGTTTTTAAAATAGACACATTCTTGGGAAATTATTAAGCCGGTATGGATTATAGAGTGTCATCCATCCATATCCTTAAACTTGGTAGCTACCACCACGCCAATAGCAGCCATTCCCAAATTCGAGGAGATCTCTAGGCAGAGCATTGGTCATGACGGAAAATCCGGAAGATTCTCGACTCCTTCTCTTACTAAATTTAGAGGCCTGGAGAGAATCAAAATGATATACCAATGGATCATATTATCAACAAACTATATATAGTATTGTGAATAAGACAATGATAATTGACGTATTTAAATGTCATAGTTTCCCCTTCAAAAGTGAAATATTTGATTGACCTTTTTAAATCCAAAATCATTATCAATCCATAGAATATTCCTAACTATATTTCCAAACCTCCAAAAATGCAATTCATCAACACTTTAATTTCAGTCGCTTTATTATTAAGTTCCACCACCATAGCCGCTACTATTCCATCTGGGGTCAGTTGTGAAGCAATCCCTTACACCACATGTACAACTGTTACTGTTTCACAAGGTGCTTACACAAAATGTGATACTATTGAATCCTCTTCCACTACTACTTGCTTTACAAGTGCCACTATATCTGCATCTCCAACAACATCAGCAACTACAACTCAAGATAATTGCAGTTACCAAACTCAAACTGATGAAGCCGGCGCTACTCAAGTTTACTGTATTAACACAGTGATTAGTTGTACCACTATGACTGATGCAAGTGGTGCTACCCAATTGGCTTGTGACTTGTAAGCCTCAACGGGTTTTCCTTGTTCTAGGTTCCGAGTTTTTTCTCTGATTTTATTTTCCATTCTTGCCCGTATATTCTTACTACCAATGATTTATTCATTACCCGTTTTCTATTTAGAGTTAGTTACTTGCTATAATTGTGGGTTTCTATACTTTTGGTTTTTGGTTTTTAGTTTTTATAAATTTAAATGTTTTTCCTCACGCTGTTAAATCATTATTTATATTAGTGCTCCCGGGAAGTAACCTGCAACTTGAGACCACAATAATTTTAATGCCTTTCGTATAAATCTAAAAGCAAATTACGGAGAAAATCGATATGTATTTAAAGGAAACGCAAGATATCTTTAGCTGGAAAACCTAGAGCCTGATCAACCTCAGGCATAACGCCTTTGATACTAATATATCTTATACTATCAGGGCATGATGGTCCAACTGTAATGATGGGAGAAGTACCCGTAGATTTCTTGTTGTGGTAAAACTCAATTGTAAAAGTTCTTAGATATTGAGAAATCAATAACTTTCCTAAATCAACATGATAGCCCATAGCACAGAGCCCAACCTCAAGCTTGATCAAGTGCTTCAACGGTTTAACAATATCATACAATAGTTGAAGCTCTTCAACAGATGGTGGCAAAGTAAAATTGAATGACAACTCTTCCAAACTAGCTGTCAATTCACCGGTAATTCTTGACTTAGATCTATATTGATTAGAAGTGGCAATATCTAATTTCATTTTTTTCAAACTTTTCGGAAATATATTAAGATTATAACTCATTTCCATATTCAACTCAACTTCCAATTCTATTAAATTTGTGAACGACACAGATGATAGATCATCCAATTTAAAAGAGGCAGGGCATTCTAATGATTCAAGTGCATCCATTGGATGTTCTCCTATCGAAAGCTTAAGCTTATACAAACAAGAAGGTATCGAAAATAGATGAAATTGTAAGTTATTGATTGAAGGGGTCAAATAGTCATCTGTATCCAATGAATTGCCCATGTTATCAGAAAACAAATCTAAGGCAATATTGACTTGAGAAAGAGAGTTAAGATCTTCTGCGTTGATGATTATCGGCAAACTGCAAATAGCTCTAGATATTGAAACCTCTAATGCAACCAAATCCCCAGGCAACTTGATATATCCAGGTTGAATGACACAATTATTTAATCTTAGGTACCATAAGGAGTCAGGCAATTGATTTAATAACGTAGCTTGAAAAACAGAATATGAGATATCAATATATCGTAGATGAGCCATGTTATAAAATGATAGCTTCAAATTATAAAATTTAGGTAATTGTGGAGTTCTTGTGGTAATTTGATCATAATATGCATCCCAATGAGCATGGTCATAATTAGTTAATAATGGCTTCCCATACTTCAGGATTCTTTCTTGATTTTGAAAATCTTTATTGATGGCTAAGTACCTTAAGTGTTTAGAATTGTTAGTTAATGTAATTGATTGAAAATTTCCAAATGGTGTTGTATAAGTTAATCCGGTGAAATTATCTTTCAAATACAATAGAGTTGATCTAAAGTAATGTTCATGAATTGCATCACCCACCCCAATTAATCTTTGATAATTTTCCGAAACTAGTTTAGAAACTATGTAGATTTCCAAATCCACTGATTTAGTTTTATTAACCATTTGTAAAAAACTTATGAAATCATCAGGTAATACCGTGCCAGCTTGAAATTCCATTATTAATTTTCTTCGAACTGGCGTTGCTGGCTTGATTGTTTCCATTCCCAAAGTCTTTGGTTGCTTTAATACCCAATCTTTAATGACCTGAAAATCATATTTTTCAGCAACCCCACCATAATCACCATTAAGGCCTGAACAGCCATTGCAAACAACGACCAAGACTTCTAAATTAGGAAATAGTGAAATACTATCAGGATATAAAAGTGGCTCAAAGATACTTAATTTATAAATAGTTTCAGAAATTGCATCAATGTTCTCATATTTAAACAAGTGCCTATGCAAATCGTTAAAAGCTCTATTTGAGTTGTGATAATTTTCACCATAGCTTATATTAAGTTCAATCCTATTGAACGAATATTTTAATTCATCTCTATAGTATCGTAATATGGTATCAAATCTATAATCACTTCCGCCCTCTTTTTGATTTGAAAAGTGCTCCATAGCCGAAAGACTACTAGACCAATTAATTATAGCCAAAGACTTCTTTTTAATATTCAAGTATTCAAAAAACAAATCAATTTCAAATGAAGCATTCAAGTCAATTAATATTGAATTATGGTTGAGCAATATGTAATGCTTTAAATAAATTCCCCCATGTAAACTTATATTGCAATGAATATTAAACCTGAATCTGCAATTAGTTAGCATTGGCTTCATAACACAATTTTGCAAGATATCTGAGTTCATATGGAAAAGAGTTATCAAATCTGAAGATGTTGCTATATTGTTTGATATTACATATTTGAAGATTATGTAAATCAGCTCATTTGGTAAGTTGTTAACAATTCTGTAGAACTCCAGTTCGCCATGGCTTGAAAACCATGTCTCATTGACTTGCTGCCCTTGCATACCTTGTGTTCACTCTTGGAAAAAACAACACCACTATACTTTGCAGTCGTGGCAAATTAAAGTTGACATTCTCATGAGATATATATATAGATGAATCAGAACTGAGAAAGGCTTTAGAAGAGGCTTATAGGATGAATGAATGATCCTGTGATTAATTGTCAATTTTAAGGGAGAGGAGACAGACGCCACGAATCAGTAGTAGGGAGGTACCACAGCATTTGACGCGCCGATAACTTCCTACAAACCCACGATTTTGTATGGGAATCGAATTTCCACTCTGTTACACGCCCAGTTGCTGTCATAAAACTCTATCTACAGAAAATATAAATTATCTGTTTTGGCTTTTCTATAAATACCTCCATTAACTCTTCAAAACAATTAGCCAAATGATTAAACTCAAGTTTTTTATGATCCGTGCCAGTCAAACATGGTTTATCTCTTCATCGACATCATTATTGTCTCACAAAATGAAATTTTCGTCCTGAAGTGCTTCCTTTTCTATTTCAATATGATCACAAATTTTTGAAAAACTATTATAATATAAGTGCAAACATGAATTTTACTGTGATTGCAATAACTGGAGTTTGGATTTAACAATTTTTTAAACTGAGTTTAGAAGGACCGTCCGAAAACATGATCTTTACATGCTAAAGCCCCTATGATAGAAAGAAATACATATCCGAGAACCAGTATCTATTTCTAAATACTGAATATTATCCTTTGAATTTTTAATGTATCTGGTGTACTTTGGGTTTTGGTTTTTTCCTACAATAAACATCAGAATTCTGCTTTATTATCATGGTAATCAAGCATTTGATCCCATCTCTATTATCCTCAACTTTATGGTTTATTCTGTTTTTTCTAATTTGAACATTATCACCCGCTTTCCAGGTGTGGTTCAATTGCAATTGATTAAAGAGAAATTGTTTTTAACAGATTACGGTTTAACCTATGAAAAAAGAGTAAATTAAAACTAAAGCAGTAAAACAAACGAAGTAAAGTAAACCAGAACAAAAAAAGGAGCAGTGTTAAATTATACAAAGGTTTATGTTAACAATCAACTATTACATTCTCTCACTTTCTGGTTTCCAAGAACCTTCAAATCTATGTTGGACAAAAGCCAGCTTATGGCTTGGTTCACCAGCACCCATTTGTCCAACACCTGGAGAGAAACTAGTAATTGGCAAAACCATAACATCGTCCAAAACAACAGGTTTCGTCATTCCACTGAATGTTTTCCAATTAATAACTTGTTGAGACCAGTTCAAAGGTTCGCCTAATTCATTAACTTCTTGAGATTTCAAATTATATCTCTTACCATCATTCCAATATTTCGAACCAACACCAAATCCATCACCTAATTTACCATCACTAACAACGTTATTCAAATAATCGAAGACCGCATCAGTAAAAATACCTGGACCAGTCCATTGCATAATATCACCCCCTTTATCTTTTCCTTCAACTTTCCTCAAATTGCCTAATTTCTCCTTACGGAAAGTTTCTTCGACAACTCTAATGATCAATTCACGTAACATAGGATGACCTAATTTAGCTTGGATTGTCCATTGAGAAAACTGTATACGACGAGCATACCATTGAGCCCAATCTGGTCTATCAGGATCAGCTTCAATACCGATAGTTAGACCAACAGGAGTATGTCTAGTTTTGGGATCGACTTTCAGCCTATAAGCGTTATCTTCGACAGAATCATCATCATCATCACCAGCACTATCTCTTTTAACTTTAGCCTTATCATCCTGTAAGACTATCTTTCCAGGTTCAAGATTATCATTTGGAGTTTTACCACCATTATAATAATACTCACCATAAACTTCACCTAAATCGTCCATGTAAGGCTTCAAATAATTTTCATCAAAGCAGGCCCACTTTTCCACAGGTTTCAAGCAAACGGTATCCATATCAGAATAGACCCCACCCCTAGCAAACACAACCAAGTATCTAAAAAAATCGGCCTTCATGACACCCATAGGCATCAATTTCCATGCCCTAACAATCTCAGGAATTTTAACAAACGTCTTATCAATAAATGAATCAATCAATGAGTCAGGGATGATTGTATGCTGATAATCGGGATTTTGTAATGACCAGGACTTTTGAAAATTTCTGAAATTCTTAGGAAATGTATCATCATCTAATGGGACTTTCCAAGTTTGCCAAATATGGTTGGAAACTGGTTTTTTAGGATCGTAAGGGAAATGATAAGTAAGTTTATCTCTTAATGAAGCTGTTTTTGGTAGTGTGTTCTGTAAATGACTATTTAATCCGTACGTCTTGAAATTGATATTTGCAGATTCATTTGGATCTGTTGCATATGTGGAACTGGAATTTGATTCAGATGGAGTTAGTAGTAGATAAAGTAGGCAAATGGCTATTGAGGTCCATAATGCTTTTCGTCTGTATCTAGCCCACGTTAGTTTCAACTGTTTTGTAGTTGGTACAAGACGTATTTTCTTGGTATCGTCGTGTATCTTGCTATAAGAGTCCATGGATGGCTATCTTGACTTGATTATTACGTATGATTGGTATGTAATGAGGATGAACTAGAGCTGAACTAGAGCCGAACTACAACAACAAATTGCGATTACGTGTTGACCAATCAATTAAAATTTCAGTGGGGAGCGAACTTATGATCAGGAGGATACTTTGGATTTACACCCAAACCACAAACACTTATTACCACTTACTAAGTGAAAGAAGGAGAAGAAAATTTGCAGATTCAATACATATATATCTCCATCTGATGTTGGGGCCCTAGTCTCCATGGGGCACCTTCTAACAAATAGTATTTATTTCAGAGTTTTATAATATACAGCAATACAGTAGTTATACAAAAAACAATTAGTAGACCCTCCAGGTACCTTCTAGTTCATCATATCTCTTCTTCTTCTCACGTTCAGGTCTTTCGTAACCTCCAGCAGGCCCTCCAACTCTCATGGTCTCTCTCTTTCTTCTTCTTTGGTTTCTTTCCTTTTCAGTTTCTCTCTTTTCAATCTCCCATTCACTTAATGTCTCCAAATGTGGTCTGAAATCATCTCCATGCTTCTTAGCATCAAATCTTAATCCTTGTAATTCCATCATTGGTGCAGCATTAACTGTTGGGGTACCTGTAGCTGGAGGTGGCTGATGACACATATTGAAGTAAGGTAATGACTCAGTGTATTGCATCACTTGTTGTGGGTTTTCAATCAGGTCTCTTTTGACCTTGGCTATTTCGTCATGAACAGAAAAGGCAATAGCAGTTTCGAATTCTCTATGTAGACCCATATCTTCAACAACAGTCTTTGCAAATTCCTCAGGTGAGATTGAATTACCTAATAAATTCCATTCCACCTTGTCCGAATAAAATTGATCAGCTATACTAACACTCAATTCTAGTATAACATGAAATTCCTTTTCTTGTGCTAATTGCGGAATTGGTGTACTTAATAATTCACTAAAACTTTGAATTTGTTCTCTAATTTGATTAACTATTTGAGATTCTATACCCTTAGGTAATTCTAAGTCCTGACACATTTGGGAAGCAAATAATTCAGGTGTAATTAACTGTTCATTAATATTCCACAAAAACATATCTTTAATAACAAATCCATTTGATTCCAATTTAATTGTAATCGGAACTAGATTCTCAGGTAATGCAGCATTATTAGCAAGTTCAAAAGCTGTAAAATTAGTGAAAGCACCACTATTTTTCTTTCCTTGGGATTTAGAATCATCTTTCGGAGCTTCTTTTCCTTGATAATGTGTTGCATTAACCGAAGCATTACTTGAATGATTGTTTTGATTATTTGATCTCTGTAATTGTCCAATGGCCAAGCCGTGCCCCCCTTCATCATATTCTTCATCATCATCATTTTCAAGTACTTCTATTTCGAAATTGTCTTCAGCATAGTTAACTCTAGTACTAGTTCTCTTGGAACCTCTTGAAGTAGTCGAAGATGAAAATAAAGGGTTTTTGGATTTTCTCAGTCTGTATATAAACGAGGTGGCCAAACCCTGTGGCATCAAGGGCTTGTCTGTGACTGGTGGTATCGGCATGGCAGGAGGCATTGCTGAGTCTTGTGGTGTATGTATATTTGTGGAATCCACCAGCGTGTTTCGTGTTCTACTGTTATGGCTAATAGTTGTACTTGTGCCCTACTGCGAAGACCAGAATCCAGCCCGGGTAACACGCTATGCACCGCCCTGAAACCGAGTTGAAAATTTTCTCGTTCTTCACACGTTTTGGTTTTGGCAATTTCGTCGATGAACTTTCAGTCATCCTGTCTTCTCTTTCAAGTGGAACTAACCCATCTGTATATATACTATCAACAATGTCTTTCTCTGATTTCTCCAAGATCGAAACTGTCTCCAAGTTAAACCAATTCTTAGCTGACAAGTCCTACATCGAAGGGTATGTTTTCTGATTTTTTTCCACGGATGTGGTGTTACTGCTGTGGTTATAAGAAGCTTTCAACTTAAAGCATTGGTATAGTTCGTTTAACAAGGCTCAATTTAGCATCTTTTTTCATTATATTCATTTCATTTCAATTGATCAATTCTAGAATGTGTCTGATCTATTTGATATGTCAAGTCCGATATCAGTTGCCCCAATTTTGGTTCCATGATTTGGTAATCAGAACTTGTTACCCTAACTTTTGTTGACAATGAACCAATAGAAATTGTCCTATTATAGTCTATCCGATATACAGGATCATCAAGTGTTTGAGTTCATATTTCCATTGAAAGTTACTTTTTATCCCCGATTCTAAATTCCGCCTTAATACAGTTAATAAAACGAATTCGATTTCTCAAAGATGAAAGACAAAACACATGAATCATAAATCTAGATGATGAACATTACTTGGTCCATGTTAACGATGCGGACTCAAGACCCGCAATATGAGTATCAAAACGAGCGGATCATCCGAAAGGAGATCCATTTCTGATTAATAACTATGTTTCATGTGTTTTGGATTTTCAATTTCAACTTATTGTTTGCAATAACCCAAGCTGCCCATTATATCACGATTCAGTAGATTTTAGAATCCCACAAAATACTAACATTTACACTGTATAACTATAGTACTGCTGCTTCTCAAGCTGACGTTGCCATCTACAAGGCTTTCCAAAAGGAATTCCCAGATTTCTCTAGATGGTTCAACCACATTGCTTCATTCACCGACGAATTCTCCACTTTACCAGCTGCTGCTGCTCCAAAGGCTGTCGCTGAAGAAGAAGATGACGATGAAGTCGATTTATTCGGCTCTGACGATGATGAAGTCGATGAAGAAGCTGAAAAATTAAAGCAAGAAAGATTAGCTGAATACGCTGCTAAGAAGGCTGCTAAGGGTGCTAAGCCAGCTGCTAAATCTATCGTCACTATGGATGTTAAGCCATGGGATGATGAAACCGATTTAGAAGCTTTATTAGCTTTCGTTAAGAGTATTGAACAAGAAGGTTTAACCTGGGGTGGTCACCAATTTATCCCAGTTGGTTACGGTATCAAGAAATTACAAATCAACTGTGTTGTTGAAGATGACAAGGTCTCTACACAAGACTTACAAGATCAAATTGAACAAGATGGTGAAGAATGGATTCAATCTACTGATATTATTGCTATGCAAAAATTATAAAGAGGTTGCTGTATAATTTCCATGTTTACTACAATCAATTTTTATGTTTAGTCCCACTTTTTTTTGGTCTTAAATCTCATGTTTTAATCTAACCTGTTAGTACTATAAATACACTGCAAGTTGTAATGATAATTCAAATGTAACTTTGTAGTTATGTGCCTACTATGACTTTGACTGTAGATTACTTTAAAGTTATTTTAAAATAAGAACAAGAAATTTTGCGTCAAGTGTAAATAAAAGCAATCACAAAATTGTAACAGGGTGAGAACATCACTTGTTGGTTACAAAACAAAAAAAAAAAGGATATAAAACAAACCTGGTGCAAGCATCCGTGCACCACAATCCAGGCCTCCGCCTTTTTTCTTCATGATCCACTTAGTCCAAAATCAAAATCGATTTCTAATCACCTAAAGTTTGACCAACAAACTCTTTTTACTTCACAAAGTGGTAACCTTTTCTGGGATAGGAATTACAAAATCAAAGAATACAGCTCTTCTTAAGACAATGTTACCTAGAATTCTTTCACAAACCTCCAAAACGAGGTTCATGACCATGGGTCACCAACTACCAATAAGAACTACTCTAATGTCATCATTGGCAACCCCAACCATGTTGCCATCATATAAACACATCAATCAGTCAATACGATCAGTTACATCATGGCCGGTTGAGATGGATGAATATGAAATGAAAATTTACGAGATCTTAACAGATAAGCTCGAACCTAGATCATTAAACGTTCGTGATATTTCGGGAGGTTGTGGATCCATGTTTGCAATCACCGTTGAAAGTGAGAAGTTTAAAGGTTTGACAATGATTAAACAGCATCGATTAGTCAATGAGATTTTAAAAGATGAAATTGAAAAATGGCATGGTTTACAATTAAAGACTAAAGTTGCTAGGTAATTAGTTAGTTGGGTGCTGGTTGATTTAATTGTAATGTTAATGCGTGTTAAGCTCTGGCAATGGTTAAAAATGGCATGCTGTGGTGTTCTGAATTTAAACTATTGCTCTCCTGTTTTGTTTGATTACTCAATATTCAGTGAGTCATTGTTGGTCCGGAGTGGTACCTGGTTCTTGTATATAGTTTACTATCTCTTTACTTCGACATTGTATATCTTTACTTAGACAATTCCAAAATCCATTAGTATTGGACATATACATATTACGATGGATTATCAGATCTGTGGATAAACTTGCTTCATTCGGGTTCATTTGATCTGTTGTGTTAAATTTATCGATGACTCTAACTAAGGAAAATGTTTAACTGTCTACTAAGATGTTCCACACAGAAAATCACTGGTAGTTTTTCTTCTTTTGGCCGACTGAGTTGAAAGATAACGCACCTACTGTTTTTTGGAAGCATTTCCTAACTATATTGATCAAGCTTCATATCAAAGTAATAGCACCACCAATTAGAGGGAAGGGAATTATTTTGGATACTTTCATAACTTATATCATACAAAATCTTGTTGAGGGTGTAACTTCGATTCGCACACTTAATAAGATTTCTTTTTTGCTATAGCTCTTTTATTTTGCTATATTTGAAGTTACAACCATTCATTATAGAACTGTAGCTGTCTGAAATTACTAGAATTGTTTTTTGCTTTATAACAACATTCAATTTGTCTTAGGAAATACATGTGTAGTGTAAATTGTAATAATAATAAAAAAGTAGATATTCATAATTTTTCACAAAAAGAAAGTAAAGCATAAATCTAAACAGGCTAAAGTGATAAAATATTTAAAAGTATAACAAAAAGTATTATTCAACAACTTCTTCTTCCTTCTCTTCCAAAACCTCCTCCTTAATCTCCTCAATAACTTCTTCTTTACCAACATCATGATGTTCAGTCAAACCCAAGTTCTTCAACTTCTCATCGACGACAACTCTCCAAGAAGTCCATTCTTGTAACAATTGCTTTCTTCTTAAAATGACCTCTCTTAATTCAGCATTAGTTTCCATCTCATCAATTTCTTTAAATTTGATGGAATAGTTCTTCAATTCTTTTCTAACACGCTTTCTGTCATTAGCAGTCAACAAACTAGCCGGTCTAGGTCTCCATGCGAAATCTTTGAAATCGTCAATCAACTCTTCTTTAATCAACTTACCAACCATATCGTAAATCTTGAACCCATTCTCAATCTTTGATTTCCATGAAGTAGAGAAGGCAACAGCATAACGACCGGAAGGATCCCATTTAATGAAGTGCACACCGTTTTGATCCTGTGATTTGATCATCTTAATATTAGAAGACACTTTATTGGATTGATCTTTGTCCTTCTCACCATCGTAATCAAAATCATAGAATTCCAAAGTAGATCCAACTTGCTTCAATGTGGAAATAATCACGAAACGGCCCTTCGGACAGAAACTGATATCATTTGAATGTTTATCTTTGATAGTTTTAAAATTAATCCATTTTTTCAACACAGACGCCATTTTCTTACCTTTACCGAAATCTTCAATGTCGTAGAAAGAAATGGAGTTATTAGGCATAGCGATGTTTTCTTCGGTATCAAACTTCTTATGAATGACAACAAATCTAGGACCTTTTGGTTCCCATGCGAAATCCACAACAACGTCGGTCATCTCAATTTTTTCGACAGGAACATCTTTCTCAAACAATTGGAAGATTTCTAAATTGGTGAACTTGGTCTTACCAGACTTGGTATGTCTATCAACTTTACAGCACAAATACTTGGCTTCTTCTTGCCAGTACAACTTAACATCAGAAACTTGAACTAAATTGACTGTTCTTAAAACAGTCTTGTTTGGAACGTGCATGATAGCAACTTTAGCACTTTGATTAGCTTGTTCTGGTGTCCAATAAGCCAAAATGACATCCAATGGATCAGTTTTTTTAGTAGAGGCTAATTTAACACCATTTGGAGCGAATTCAAAATCCGTAATTCCTTCAATCTTGACTAATTTTTTGTCTAATAAGGAGAAATCAGAAGTATCGTAAATAGCCAATGCATCAGGACCTATTCTAGCACAGTATTTGTCATTGTAAGACCATTTGATTAATGGCCATGGCATAGTTCTGGTAGTTTCTAAGTTTGGTGGTAGTGCAAATGTTCTTGCTGGTAAACCGGTTGTTAAATCCCAGATGACTAATTTGTGGTTTTCAGATTCAGCACCAAACGGACAATTAGCTCTTTGTGGGTCATCATCATCAGGAACATGGATTGGATCAGGGGACAAGGTGACTAAGAATTTTTCATTTGGAGAAATATCAATTAGTCTGACACCTGGATGAATGAATCTGTTAATTCTGTCGAAGTTTTCACCACCCCAAGCTTGCACACCTTTAGGCATCATCGAGAATAAGTAGGAACCTTTTGGAGAGAATTTCATAAATGCAGAGGTCCAGTTGGATCTAGGTTCGATCACTTCTTCAGCTTGCAAAGAAGATTTGTGCCAATACACACCAACATCGTTAGAGTAATGCAATAAGAATTGATCTCTACCAACTGGGTCCAATAACCAAGACTTCAAATAACCGTGGGATTTAAACTCAGGAACAGCAGGTTCAGCGAATTCATCAACGATTTTATCACCAATGGCGTATTTTTCAATATCTGATAATTTATTAACTAACAATCTATGCCTAACGTCCAATTTCTTCCCGTTTAACAATTTAATTGATTTCTCAACCTGATGTTGGCTTTCATAACCAATGATTAAGAAGCCTTTAGTCTTGCCATTTTCTAAAGGTAGTTCAAAGTCTAGGATCTTACCTGCTTGACTGAACAACTTCTTTAAAACTTTGGTCAACATTGGAGCTTTTGATTCAGGGGCTATTGGAGCACCATCGACAATAATGTAAGTTTCAGTTAAAGATGAATTGTCTTCAACAGCGTATTGAGCTTCTAGATCAGAAAAGTCGATCTCATCAATGTTGACAGATGACTCATCAAATGCAGTTGCTTCAGGCATATTTGCGTTGTATATGTATATGTATATGTATAAGTATATGTGTGAGTGTCATAGGAGTAGTTGTTAATGTAAGTGGATCAACTAATAAAAACTTCACGTTCGCACCATGCAAACACGACGAAGAGGTGAAAATTTGACTATGGTCGTGTGTCACACAGTCACGTGCAATCCAGACTACCGACGCGTCATTCACGTGCACATGGCTGTGTACGATTGCGCCCAAGATTTCCCGGCTGTGCCCACCCCGATCGACGCAAATTGCCGTTGCGCGAGTCCAATTTGGACGCTTAGCGCCGCTTAGCTCCGTATCAGATTATATCCCGCCTAGATAGGTGAATAACTAAGCACTGGATGTAAAAGTTTTAATTTCAGCTGTATGTGGAGATCCTGTTCTTGTCACAAGACTTCTGACTTTATACTTTTGGATTAAGTTATATAATTGTGTTTGTAACTGGGATTGATGGAGATATAGTAAGATGTGATTTTTTAGTTAGCTCTACTGCCGCATTAACGTCTGTGGTGCATCATTGATTCAGGGGAGCACCGAATGGTCCCTTATCCTTGTCCCCCGGCTTTGGATTTGGCTCGGGTTAGGTCTATCTGCAATTTCAGCTCTAATGCTTGGGCGGGAGCTGTTAAAGGAAAGGTGCATACCGTGTATATCTATAGTCTATGTTACTCTGGTACTAGGATGGTACCACTCTGGGGTGTTACTCTAGAGTTAAATGATGGTCTCTGGTTAGCATCACCTAGTCAGATCCTAGGGTACGACAGGGTCCAGCGATCCAGTTTAAATATAGTGGTGAGGTCTGGTGGTTAATTAAAACATCTTAACCTAAACGGTCTTGTGACCATTTTTTTATAAATAGCTGAGCATCCGCTGCTTCTTCCCCTTTTCTTCAGTTCAGGATCATCAGGCTCTTCCTTTACATAGCAACATAGGGTCATTTCTATACCATGTCTAGTCCTCCTCTATATGCCAGACTAGGTGTCCAGTCCTTTGCAAATAAGTCAAAGATCTTTGTGGCCCTTTCGGTCCTGATGTTCTTGCAACTCCTCTATTTCTTCTACATCAGTGACGACTTGTTTGGTTTGTCCTCTTACTCATCTGCTATCAACATTCATGGGTCTACAGAGTCTCGTCAAGAGATGATTCAGTCTGTGGAGTCCATCCTTAACTCCAAAAATTCAATAGATACGCAGCAAAACTACACCAGGTTCTGGAGATTCGATTCGAATGTGAAATCGAACAAGATAGGTTTTGACCCAATTGCCTTTCTTCAATACAGGGAAAGGAGACATCAGTATGATCCACGAATCTCGTATTCCATCTACTTGAATCATATAACTAAACAGTTTTTAGAAAATGATCCGAACAACTCTCCAGACTTCGACATAACCATTCCATTTTCTTGGCAGGATTGGGTGGATTTATCACCATTGAACCAATTCCTAGAATTTGACGAAAATGATAGACCGACATGTAAAGACATCCTCACTAAAGGGCTTTCATATCAGCCATCACCAGACAATTCTGAACCTGATTTCGAGAATGCTTGTATTGACAACGCAAAGTTTGATAGTGGTTCAACTTCAAAGCAATTGTTACCGGGTTTCAATTTCATTAGAAATTCAGGTAAACCAAAGCCATTCACTGAAAGAATCATTCATGCTAAATCATACATCTTGTCTTCGGCTCCACTACCAAATTCCATTTTGTTTCTGACTAAAGATGGTACCTACGAGGTTGTTCCTAATAAAGATGAGACCATGTTCCAATCAGGCTTATTTGATGAGTATATTAAGGACCATGCAGATGATAAATCTGAACTAACTGAAGTTAATCCAGTCAGCGAGTACCAGAAACTAACCTCTGCCATCCCACCAACTAAGTCGGAGATCAATTTCGGTCAGCTATTTACTTCTGAAAACAACTACGAGTATCAGATTCCTTTTGAATCATTTATCTATGACTATGAATCATTAATATCCAATTACGAATCCAAGGAATCACTTACCACGAGAGAACAGCGTCATTTAAACAATTTGAAATACTCCGCATCCTTCGATGAATCTCAAGTTCCTAACTCATTTGTTCAAGTTTCAATACCATGGCCTGATAAATTCAACGGACATTCATTAGAAGAAAACGGTGCTCATTATGATTACAGATTTTTCAATGGCTTTATCACGGAATCGCAAATCAATACCCATGACGATGTTAATGAAAAGCGTAAGATCATTCTCCATAGAATGATCCATACCTGGTTACAATTCACATATAACACTGGTCTCGTCACATTCATTGCACATGGTTCATTATTATCATGGTACTGGGACGGTATGGTGTTTGAATGGGATGATGATATTGATGTCCAGATGCCAATCATGGATCTAGATAAGTTTTCAATGATGTTTAACCACTCGATGATCGTGGAGGATTTGAATTTCGGATACCATAAGTATTTTGTTGATGTTGGTACCTCCCTAACTCACAGAACTAAAGGAATAGGTAATAATAACATTGATGCCAGATTTATAGATGTTGATTCAGGGCTATATATCGATATCACAGGTTTAGCTGTTTCCGGAACCCAAAAGATTCCTGAAGAATATCAAGACATTTGGGACAAGCACCACAACCAAAGATCCATTGAAAACAACAACAACAACAACAACAACACTGAGACTCAAAGTCTGGTTGCAAGAGACGATCCACCACCAACACAAGAAGCGTACTCCCGTAACAAGTTGCTTCAGATCATGAACTGTAGAAACAACCATTTTTACTCATACTCTGATCTTTCTCCACTACGACTCTCTCAAATGGAAGGATCCCCCGCCATAATCCCACACAATTTTAAATCAATCTTGTTTGAAGAATACCCTAAAGGAATGACGAGATCTATTTACAACAAGTATATATTTATCGATGACTTGAGACTCTGGATCCACATCGACTTAGTATACGCCGCTGCTGTCAGCTTAGGCTACGACAACATTAATCAGGATTCGGTGATCAGTTTTTATTACAAGCATGCTGTTGAAGTGTTAAATTTGGTTTTGAGTGACGATGACGTGTTGAAAGAGTTCTATTTGACTTTTGAGTACACAAAGCAACATGAAATTGAGATAGTTTGTTTGAAGAAGATCAGCAAGGAGGATGCTATAAGTGATGATTTAGAAACGTACTGGGAACTGGTTGAAGGTTTCAAAGGAAATTATAATAAACCTCTGAGAAAGGATTTCTTTAGTTACGTCCAGGAAGTTGTGATGTTGGGTGAGGGAGATAAGCTGGAGCAGGAAAAAAAAGAGCAGGAAAAACAGTAGATGCTGTTTTAAATTACCCCCTTTTTTTTGTTTTGAATGATTGATTTTTGATTACTTTTGTTTTTTGGAAAGTGCTCATTCTTTGTATTACTATTATTACTTACTGGTTTTTGTTTTGTTCCTATTGCATTTATTTAAATTAGATTACTATTAATTTTAAAACAGTTTTTAAACGTCTGTTTATTTACTTCTTTGAAGGGAGACCCCATTTACCCTATCTTTTTTTAATATGGTCAATGAAAAACGAGCAAAAACTATCATAACTTCAACTTAAAGCTCTTCATGACATGCTACTTTACGGAGAAAATCACACACTCTCAGGAAGCTTTCACCAAATATTTATGGAAATTTGAATATATATATATGGACTCTGTGTGACCCATTTTAAATCCAGGCCGAATTATTAAAATGCACGCACCCACACTCGCCCACTCACTCACTCACTCACTCACTCACTCACTCACTCAAAAAATCCCCATCAATAAACAACTAATTACTCATAGACACTTATGAAGAACAAATCGCCAGTATGTAGAACTGGTACTAGTAAGCCGCTAATGTTACTTATTTTGCAGCACATGTGCGGTAGCCTGCGTAACTGGCGAGCGAGCGAGCTGCGGCATCATAGAAATTTGAGTGAACTCTAGCTGTACGTAATCCAAACTAAGTTGCATGTGTGTAACATATAATAAGTATACGTCGGCGATCATGCATTCCTGATGGTAGTGTAGTTGTAGTTTTGATTTTAATCGAAGAGTCAAAGTATATGGTATTGTTCAGCAGCTGCGAATTACTGGATATAATTCTTTACCAAAAGCATGTCGAATAACAGATAAATTAAAATAATCAGTTTGTTTTTCAAAATTAAAAAGTAGAGGTATTGCACAGCGCTGTTACACACACAACACACAAAGAGAAATAAAACAAAAAATATCATTAATAAGAGAAACATAATTATAGTGGAAGTAGCAGGAACAAACTAGAAAAAACAGCTGCCTTTCAAAATTGAAGAAATGTACTACACAAAAAGAAATAAAAGGAGAGAATTATAATAAGGACAGAAAAACTATCCTAGAAATAACAAAATCAAAAAAGCAACAGGAAAGAGAGAAGTCTTTCTCTGAAAGAACAATATGTAATAATAGTAATAATAGTAATATAAAGAACTAAAAGAGATGAATCATCAAAGAAGTCAGCAAACAGGAAAGATGATATCACGTAATGACCATGTAATGATCGGTTGGATCAAATAGAGTTAAAGCAAAACTAATCGGCAACCACCATCATAGCATTGAAAAACGTTAAAATAAAGCACGTCTATTTCACGACAAACAACATCGATCCATGATTATCACTACCACTGTTTCTCCATCTGCAACCTTCCGTCATCATATAAAGTTCAACCACAACACTTAAAACCTGTGACCCACCAGAGACACATAAGATAACAAAATACAATCTATAGGTAGGACCACTCATAAAATGTTTAAAGATCAACACAGCCAAAGCAACTATAAATGAAATCAGGGGAATACTAAAACACATCAAAAAGATATGATAAAACAAATCAGACATAATCAAAGCAAATATATTAAGAAACATGCCAATCCCACCGATTACAGCTAACGGGATACTTAACGGTTGTAAATAACTTAGTTTATGATAGCAAGCCAAAGCCACCAAAAATGGAAACAAAACAATGTGAAAAAGTGCCTTGATGTGATTTATCCAAGTGACTCGTTTCAAAGTCATGTTGATTTGATGTCTTTTATCTTGATCCATTACCAACAGTTTTACCCTAATCAAAACCATGGCAAAACAACACATGATTGTAAATATTCCAGGAATCTGGACCCATGATAACCATGTGGTTTCGTCAGGGTGTAATAGCAATGGAGCTATAGTTAATCCTAAATCAACACAAAATGAACATAACGTAGACAATAATACAATGGTTTGATATGGTAGGTTATCTATCCAGATACCAAAAATGTTCAACATCAAAGAAACGACTAAAAATGAAACAACGATAATTGAATATATATCATAATCAGGTCGGTCTTCAAGTATTTTGGGTATACAGAATGCTATAGGGAATAAGTGAAGTGGTATGATAACCAGTGAGTCAATTATTGGATTCATAACGTAGGCTGAAGTGTAAAGATTAATCATTTTGAGAAGAGAGAGAGACAAGCAGAATGGTGATGAATATTGTTAGAAGAGGTCTTTCCATATTATGTCAGTAGCTAGAGCTTGTTCTGGCTCTTCTTTTCTCACATAACAAGTCTGAACATTCTAGAGTTGTGAGATTTGAGTATACTTCTGTGATTATATATAAGCTAGGTGACTAGAACTTTTTTCTTCTTTAAGATATTGGACCCTGTGTCAGATCTAAATGTAAGAGTGACATATAAAAAGTTGTGATTCCATATTAATCTCAAATATTTATTTCTCTAAATGGAGATTTGCTATTGCTGTAAGGCAAATGAAGAGTATTCATAAAAGTAAGCAAGTTTATAAGCACTATAGGACGTTCTCCAAAGTTGGTATCATAAACAAATGTTGTTGTTATGTACTAGGCGTATGCTTATGGCGATCTGCTAGAAGAAATGCTAGAAGCCCGAGGGACAGGTCTATGAATATGTATGATCATTGGTGATTGATATGACTGCTCTTTGTTCAACTAATTCCAGAAATTAGTTGCAGTTGTAGGCCGAACGTTTTAGCTATTGGAGACAAGTTATAAACTTGTGCATACCTTATTATATATGAAGATTTGTAATTCCGAGGAGTTGGTGTCTGGTGCACAGATGTTGGAAATACTCCGACTTTGCACAAATCTATTTCGACTTCCTTAGCTAAATATAGTTTGCCTAGTCCCACCCCTGCAGAACGGCCCTTGTATCGGTTTATTTATCCGCATATTTTTAACCTTGCTTTGCCATCTAATTTACCATACTAGTTCTGCTACAATGGAAAATGTAGAGCCCAAAAACGAGCATCGTTACCTTTTAGATTTCGTCATGCCACATCTAAGTTATGATCGACATTTGTTCCACATTTATCAATCCTGAATTGTTTATTATATAATTATATAAGAACTGAAATGCCCCATTTACAGTTGTTTTAGGCCTTGAACTTTACTTTACTTCAGTAATACTTCAACTTTTATACTGCTTAGTAAAGCATAAAAACGGACTTTCACCCTTACATTTACAATGACTTCTAGAGACCACCAGCTAAAGTATTTAAGAAAGACTTCTATTCAACTCTACTTAGTCATCATTTTTATGCACTTATTTGTAATTGGATTCTCCATCCCATATATCCATTTCAAGTTTACGCTGACTGACTTATCCATTGCTTTTGTTGGTTTCTCATTAATTTTGAACATTATCGGAATTTGGGTTCATTGTATTCCATTTCAAGCAGTTCTTTTCATTTTTGCTTTTTATGCGTTTGCGGTTGATTTGGCATTAGCAATAGTTGATGTTAACATTTACCTTGGAAAAGACTATGTTTGGTTAGGTTGGATGCAAATTCCTTGTGGTATTTGTATGGGAGTTGCTTTGTCTCTAGTTATTTTACATCTTAAAGCTATATTGACAGAAGATGGAGATAATATATTAGACCATGAAATGAAAGCTGTTAGAGTAGGTAATATATGCAGAGCTGTTGTCATGGGTGTTGCTGCAGCTTCAACAATTACAGCTGCTTGTCTTACACCAATGTGGATTTATGTTTGCGTGTCAGTTCCAATGTCAGCCTTCAATATCATAGCCTTTGTTGGGACTGCGTTCTGCTTAAAATACTCAAATGTAGCCTTAAGTATAGTTGCAGCTTTATTTCAATTAAGTTCTCTTGGTGTGAATCTTTTTGTCGCCATTTTTGTTTCTAATTACTTTCTTCATATATCCAGTAACGCTTTAAAAAGATTTATTGCAGTATTAGTGATCATTTCATGTGCTTTAACTGGGTGTTGTTTCATATCTCAGATTGAAGTTCTAAGAAAGAAATATAGAACTTCACATGATGACGGAGTTGCCAGTTCTCAGGATTAGCATATATATTGTTAAGACCAACTTATGAATTTTAAAGACACCTCCTTTGAAGTCTCAAGGCTTTAATTTTTAGATGTTAAGAAGAGTTTTCTAGATCTATCCTCCTTTTCACTAATCAATTGCTCTTATTGTCTACTTACCTATTCATTTTATTATATTTTTGTTCTTTTGAAACAATTCTTAACTCTCTCACCTATTAGTCAGACGTTTTTTAATACTAAATACGGAGAATCATACTCTTTGGTAGCAGGATCCACCAATTACAGTAATTTAGGCGAAGAAATCTCTTATGTTATCTATACCTTACCCTGCCTTTGTATATTCATTTCTGGAAACAAATTGAATTCAAATAATAGAATTCTTAGAAAGGTTTGATAGAGGTATGTATTCAGAATCTTTAGTTATTAAATGGACGCACAACTAGATAGTCGCAGACTTTCTGTTTTCAGGTGATTTTCTCTTTAATATCTAATAATTCTCATATTCCCCCTATCTACAACTTTGTGGTTGTTTACAAGCAATTAATTGGTCTCTTTTTAGAAATCTCATATTTATGTATGTCATTGTTTCAACATCTCTTCTAGTACTGAGCAGGCTGTATAGGCGCTCGCTTTGATTAATGTACTGATAAATGAATTTCGGCTTTTTATGCTTCTTGGGCCTTCATGATCTTCCATGCCTACTTTTACTTTATATTATAAACTTATAATAATCTAGAGTAACTCCAAGCCTGGTTTCACAAATTGATACACTCATACCATATCTTAACACATCTAGGTTGAGACCAACGCTTCTTCGCTCGACTTAATTGATCACCAGTATGACATAAAACCATGGATTCTTACTTATGGAAGCATATAAAACCTTAAGTATCCCAAATTTCTATTTAGAGGCTTAAACCTTATTTCGATAATTCTTCTAAATTTATAAGTTATTTGAGGATACACACTCCAAAACAGCTTTAATCAACCATTATCTTCATCCGTTTATTTATAATTGGGTTCATCACATTTCATTTCAAGCTATTATTTTCATCTTTACATTTGCGTGTATGGGAATTTCCTTTCTTTGAGTTATTTTGAAGCTTAAAGATTTATTGAACATGAAATGAAGGCTGTTAGAATAGGCAATAGTTGCAGAGCTATTTTCATGGGTGCTGCTACAGTTTTAGCAATTACAGCTACTTGTCTTCCACCGATGTGGAGTTATTGTTACATATCGGTTCCAATGACAGTTCTAACTATTGCAGCGTTTGTTGGTAATCTATTTTGCTTGAAATACTCACAAGTGTTCTTATATATATTTGTTGCTTCATTACAATTTACTTTGTTTGCTGTGTTTATTTCTGTCCTTGTCATTACTTCTGGTCCGTGGCTTTATCATGAAAGTTATGAAGATGATGGGTTGGAACCATCGGCTCTAGCATTGACGGCCATTCCATGTTCTTTAACTTGGGGTTGTTTATTGTAGAGTGATGGAGATATTCCATATTAGGATGTGCTATCTTGATGTCATCCGAACTACCATTTGGATATGATTATTAGCATTATGGATAATTACCTTATTTCTCAGGAATGAACGTAAATCCATAAATGATATCGCTTTCTGAGCGTCCATTGCTGTTGTAGCAGATGTTTGGGTAATCTGTATCTGTATGCGAATCCGAGACATAGTCATTATCCCCATGGAATTTGTCCTGCATACACTCTTCATCTAAGCGAGTATTCTCAATTTCTAATCGACATTCCTAGATCAGTTGTGTAACTAACTCTTACGTTGAACTACATTTTAGTTCAGTCTTGTCAAATTTAATTTCTGGTTAAAGTCAACTTATCTCTAAAGACACATAAAAACAAATCAAGAGAATTGCAATGCTATAATATTTCGAATCTGTAAATGCTATAAACAAACTAATAGGGAGATAAAATGGAGAAGAAACTTGAGTGACATATTTAAAATAGTATTGAACAAGAGGAATGCAATAAGGAAACAATAACCAATCAAAATAAAGCAACTAAGTAGGGCCAGAACTGGTTCTAAAAATAAAAAAACTTGTCAGTTTTATGCTTTGAGAAGCTCCACTAAAGTTTGCAGTAACATACTGGCCGAATGAACTAGCCATGAAATGGATGGGGCGGTCAAGCGTGTTACTTTTACCGTCATAATTCTAATGATGTCGTGACGAGTAGTCAGTGACAAATTCTTTGGTGTGAATGTCCCCTAATACGGATTTTGAAGGGGCAGCAGATATTCAAATGAGGTCCTCGAAGACTGAAATTGGAAATGTTCCACGTCAGCAACAGCCGGAACTGGGTCAGTCGATCGATCCTAAGAGATCAGAATCACAAGTTAATAGGGAGGTGTTGGCATGAGCCCCTGAGCTGAGTGATGTTTTCTTCTTAACAGCTTATCATCTTGGATTTGGCGTATCTGGAGAGACTTGTATTTATACGCATACTAAGATTCCCAATTCCGAGAACTTGATCTTTCGAGAAGTCAATCTTTGGTGCACAGATTCCGTAAATATTTATACAAATCCATTTTGAGCTTCCCTTCATCCCTTAACTAAATATAGTTTGCCTTGTCGTACCCCTTCAGAACGGCCCCTGTATTGGTTTATTTATCCAGATGTTTTTAACCTGTCTTTGCCATCTAATTTACCACACTAGCTCTGCTACAATGGAAAATGTAGAGCCCAAAAACGAGCATCGCTACCTTTTCGAGAATCACCAAGTCCCAGTTTCATTAATTGATCTCGTCATACCACATCTATGTTATGATCGACACTTTCTCACTTAGCCTATCTGTCTTTCCAAATCTATCAACTCTGAATTATTTGTTATATAAGAACCGAAATGTCCCACTCTCTTAAATTGTTTTAAGCTTTAAACTTTACTTTATTTCAGTAATACTTCAACTTTTTTGCAGCCTATTAAAGCATAAAGACGGACTTACACCCTTACATTAACAATGACTTCCAGAGGCAAACAGTTGAAGCGTTTAACAAAGACTTCTATCCAACTCTACTCAGCCATCATTTTTTTTCATTTGTTTGAAATTGGATTCTCTATCGCATTTCTTTGTTGCCGGTATAATTATGATAAATTTCTTAATTTCTTAACTATCATTGTCATTGCTTTCGTTGGTTTCTCATTAATCTTAAATATTATTGGAATTTGGGTTTATAATATTCCATTCGAAGCTATTCTTTTTATCTTTACGTTTTATGGCTTCATTACTGATTTGGCTTTAACAATCGCTAATATTGTCGTTTTCTATGATGATAAATTTACTTGGTTAGGTTGGATGCAAATTCCCAGTGTTGTTGGTATGGGAATTGTTTTTGTTTTGGTTATTTTAAAACTTAAAGCTTTATTGAGAGAAGATGGAAATAATATGTTAAGCCGTGAAATGAAAGCTGTTAGAATAGGTAATAGATGCAGAGCTTTTTTCATGGGTGCTGCTACCGTTCTAACAATTACAGATACTTGTCTTCCCTCTACGTGGAATCTTTATATTCTAGCAGCTCCAATGACAGCTTTAACTTTTGTAGCATTTATTAGTACGCTATTCTGCTTGAAATTTTCAAAAGTGCCCCTATACATATTTGTTGCATTGTCAGAATTAACTTGTTTTGGTCTGATTCTTTGTGTTATCGTTTTTATATTTAGTGGCAGATTTTATTATGATGGTAGGGCTTTGGAAAAGTTTGTTGTGGCATTGTTGATCATTTCATGTGTTTTAACTGGGGGTTGTTTTATATCTCAGATTGAGGTTCTAAGAAAGAAATATAGAACTTCATATGATAACAAACCTGCCAGGGGTCAGGACTAGCATATATATTGTTAAGACCAACTTATGAATTTTCAAGACACCTCCTTTGAAGTCTCAAGGCTTTAATTTTTAGATGTTAAGAAGAGTTTTCTAGATCTGTCCTTCTTTTCACTAATCGATTGCTCTTATTGTCTATTTACTTATTCATTTTATTATATTTTTGTTCTTTTAAAACAATTCTTGAGTCTCTCACCTATTAATCAAATTTTCTTTAATACTAAATATGGAGCATCATATTATCTGGTAGCAGGATCCACAAACCACAGTAATTCAGGCCAATTAATTGAACTCAAACATTAGAATCTCTAGACGTTGTTTATACACATACGTATTCAGAATCTTTAGTTGTTAAATGGACGCACAACTAGATAGTTGCAGACTTTCTATTTTCAGGTGATTTGCTCTTGAATATCTAATGATTCTCATCTTCCCCTATCTACAAATTTGTGCTTATATTTACTTTGATTACTATACTAATAAATAAATTTTGGCTTTTTAAGCTTCTTGAGCTTGTTTCATGAACTCCCATACCTGCTTCATAATAAGAATTTGAATTTGCTATGATTTAGAGTAAGACCAAATTACAGTCTCACAAAGTGGTATAGGAATTACTTTTGTTTTAGTTACTCTAAATATTAAAGCTTTATTAAAAGGGAATGAAAATATATTATAACATGAAATGAAAAGTGCTAGACTTGGTAATAGAAGCAGAGCTGTTTTCATGGGTGGTGCTGTAGTTCCAACAATTAGACCTACATGTCTTCCAACGATGTCTGTTATAGTTACATATCAATTCAAATTACACTTTTAGCCATTACAACATTTAACTTTGTTTACTTTGATAATTGCTGTCTATAATTGGTTCTTTTCCATGGCTTTATGACATTTACTATGAATGAATCTCTTTAGAATCATTGGCTCTAGCATTCGTAACCACATCCTGTGTTTTATTTGGAGGTTCTTTTATCTCCCAGATTGAGTTTTTGTTAAAGAATTCTATAGTTTTGGTTTATAACAAATCTATCAACGTATTATTAGGAACTTATGTCTTCCCAGGAGACATTATGAAGTCTGGTAGCTGAATCCGCCAATTAAGGAACGGTTGCAGAATTGAGGAGTCAGCTCAGCCGACTAATCTCTTACGTGAGACCCACATATTACTCTGTTTTCATATAGCTATTTCTTCAAACATATTTGGACACAACCAAGACTAGAAAGACTATAGTTCCCACATAATGATGGCGCACATACATTCTCAAAATCTCCATTGGCTAGTTTCTGGTTAAATTGGGGCACAGTCAGCTAGCCGCAGACGCCCTATTTTTAGTTTTTTTGCTTTGATGGTTGATTGTTAATTTCTCCTGATGGTTATGACTTTGCAAAGCCTAGGTCCCAAACTTTTAAATCATACTATAAACTCACTGTATTCTAAAGCATGTCCAGGTCCCAGTTTCACAGAGTGGTATGATCATGGCTTTAGTTTATGATTGACGTTTGTTGAGTCGATCTACCTGTTCACTTGTTAGGTGTGAACACTGAATCCTTCGCTACTAAAGCATATAAAGACCGAAGCATGTCATATTCCCTTACACTTATTTGGACCCTTGAATCCTATATTATTCAATAATACTTTAACCTTTATATAGCTTGTTTGAGCGTACAAACTGACTTATATACTTACCTTTACAATGGCTATTAAAGACACCAGCTCAAAGATTTTATCAATGACTCCTACGCAACTATACTCAATCATTATCTGTTTGCACTTATTTGCAATTGGGTTTTCTATCCCATATAATATTATTAGTGCTACCCTCATAGGTATCATGAGTACTTCTTTCATTGGATGGTCATTAGTTTTAAACATTACAGGAATTTGGGTTCATAATATTCCATTTCAAGCTATGGTTTTGTTCTTTACTTTTTCTGGGTTTACTATTGATTTGGTTTTAACAATCATTGATATTGTCATCTCATATGATGATCCCATTATTTGGTTAGGTTGGATTCAAATTCCTGGTATTATTGGTATGGGGATTGCTTTTGTTTTAGTTATTTTAAAACTTAAAGCTTTATTGAGAGAAGATGGAAATAATATGTTAAACCGTGAAATGAAAGCTGTTAGAATAGGCAATAGTTGCAGAGCTTTTTTCATGGGTGCTGCTACAGTTTTAGCAATTACAGCTACTTGTCTTCCACCGATGTGGAGTTATTGTTACATATCGGTTCCAATGACAGTTCTAACTATTGCAGCGTTTGTTGGTAATCTATTTTGCTTGAAATACTCACAAGTGTTCTTATATATATTTGTTGCTTTATTACAATTTACTTCGTTTGCTGTGTTTATTGCTGTCCTTGTCATTACTTCTGGTCCGTGGCTTTATCATGAAAGTTATGAAGATGATGGGTTGGAACCATCGGCTCTAGCATTGACGGCCATTTCATGTGCTTTCACTGGAGGTTGCTTCATCTCCCAGACTGAAGTTTTAAAGAAGAAATATAGAATCTCATATTATTACAATCCTATGATTTCTGAAGACTCTACTCTTGTTTAAATGGTGAGCCACCGTTATCTATGCTCTCTTTACTTCACTATTAATTTTGTCTCTTAATTACCTATTAATTTTCCTTATAGTTTTGTGCCCTCCTACTTTTAGAAAGTGTTTAAATGCTTTCACCTCTTAATTAATTTGGATTTAAAATCATATTAGAAGAATAAAACTTTGCTAACTGTAACCAGTATTGAGATCCATCAATTAATTTAGTTATCATCTTCTCCTGATAATAATCTTGTAATTATATGCTAGTGATCAATTAAACTCACTGCACTATAGAAATGTAATAACTGTTCTTGAGAATTTGTTTCAGTTTAGCCAGTTCTTGATCGCTGATTGCAAGAAGTTCGGCTATTTAAACTTAGTATCAAAAATTACTTCGCCTCTCTGAAGTAGATCACCACAATATTATTATTACCTCATTATACCCCTTATTGACACTCTTAAATTTCCCCATTATGGTAATGGACAACACCTTCTCTCTATGAACTATGATATAAAAGTATCATCAAATCCGTATGATTTATAAACATTTTGGATATCCAAACAAATAGTGCTTCCCGCTAACTCAGCCAACTATCAACTAAAGTTCACTTATGTCATCAATTATTGATAACGATCACTACTCAATCGCCGCCGTTGTATTCTTACATTTATTAGCAATCAGTCTATGTATACCATATATAGTAGTAAGTGATGTTTTCCTCAGTTACATTACCATTTCTTTCTTTTCTGTCTCACTTGTGCTCAATATAATTGGAATCTGGATTTATACCATACCATTCCAATCTCTTAACCTTATATTCACTTCTTTCGGTTTCATTATTGATTTATTTTTAACAATAATAGGAATTGGGTTATTTTATGATGATGTAAATTTTGGTTGGTCAATTTGGATTCAGATTCCTGGTCTTAATGGAATGGGGCTTAGTTGTATCTTAGTCATTTTAAGAGTCAAAGCTTTATTGGATGGAGATGAACTTGAGTGCTTGAATTTAGAATTTAAGAGCGCTAACGTGAACAATATAAGCAGGTCCATTGCTATGAGCGTTACTTTGATTTCGTTAATTATATGCACTTGTATTCCACTAATGTCTGATTATGTATTCGTTACAATTCCAATGTGTTTCTTGTCTGCTTTCAGTTTGCTTGGAGATATATTGTGTTTCAAGTCCTTGAATGTGCTCTTATATCTATCTGTTATTGTCTTACAATTGAATTCGTTTGGTTTCACTCTTACCGCTACTTGCTTATACTATATTGGTCAGATTGATGATGATAACTTTACAGTTTTGAACCATTGTTTTGGATTAATATTAATCCTTTTATGTACTTTAACGTTGGATTCTCTTGCTTCTCAGATCAAAGTTCTCAGAAACAAATACAGAATTTCAAGAGGGTATTATGCTGTTATTTCCTTGGATTAATCACGTTTCTTCAAGTCTTCTAAGAATTATCTACAACAACATTTATTTTTTTTGTGTGTTTCGTCTTTCCCTTTTTTCTTCTTAGGTATATTTATTGCTAGTACTATACATCCACCTCTCTCAATCATAATTTTCAGAACAATTCAAACTTCTTTGATACTGTAATTACCGGTTTAGCTAAGAAATCCCAGATCATGTATATACATGGCTGAGTAGGGGTACAGCTGATGACGGCTGATGATCCCATCCCAGTTAATGGACACCCATGAAAATTACACATCTGTAAAATCAGGGATAGGTTAATAAAATCCTGATAATTATTTCTAATCACTTACAATTGATTATTTTAAATTATATTCAATTGGTTTGCGCTTACCTTATTCGGTAGCCGACAAAATATACTTTAGTATTATCACAATCTCTTCTTATTTCACTTCACTTCTGCTAAACATTATTGGGACCTTATTTCACAATATTTCATTTCAAACTATTCTTTTTTTTTATCACTTTGTCAACCCATAATGCAGCAAATTTCTAAGAAGAAGAAATAGAACTTCGAGTGGTCACAGTGCTGTCACTTCCTTTTGGGACACCGGATAGCCACTGTTTCCTTAAGTCCTCTATAGGTTATGTACAATATTTTATGTGTTTCTTTTAGTGCTTTTGCTTTTTACTTGATTTAATAATTTGTTTTAATATTATCGGCTATCTTTATTGTTTGTCCTTTTCAGTCTAAAGGTATATTATAGCTTTAATACGTCTAATGAAAGAGAAATAATAAAACGCTAAAGAAGTTTAAGTCTAACTAGATGGGACTTGGCTTTTTCGAGGCTGTGTGAGTCACAGAACTTCAAGGGACTGTATAGTTACTTTAAGATTACGATATTACTATACTATATGGATATCTGAGGGTGGAATACTGACGAACAAACTTATATGGTATCGAAACAACTGAATGGAATCGACCTAAACACGTGTAGAGACGGCTGTTCTTTCAACACCTCGGTTCAATAAAGGGTCCGTTTGTGCTCTCATCCAATCAAGTTCCAGGATTCTGATTTCGGCAGCTACCAAAACCAGGTCCCGGTTATATAAGGTGAAAGTTAGAAATCACTATGCTACTATTAAGATTCTCATTCACAAATTCCAGTTAACAAATCTACCCCGAATCCTTGTTCGTTGTTCTTTAAAAAGGGCCTAAATACCTCACTTGGCTGAGGCATATCCGACCTGTTTTCGATTTATATAACCAGGCCTTCCCACTTCTGGATTTAGGCCATCAAACATTTGGAACCAGTAAATCAGCCCTCACGTCATATCCCTTCAATTGTCTTTTTTCTGTCGTTTTTAGTGCAACTTTCAATACATTTAAATACTAGTGCAAATGCCCACTTGCATAAACAAAAACAGGTCTTCTGTGGATATCACTACCTCCCTGATCCCCAAAACAGAAGCTACAACAACTTTTGCTCACTTTTCTCCTTCCAAAATACGCAATATGCCATCATTCCAAACTATCACCCGATCTCAAAATATAAATTCTATAGCTATACCCTTACATCTTCTTGCGATCAGCATAGTTTATATCCATATCGAAGGAAAAGCAAAAGATGTAGATGGTTTAGTCAGAGTATATCATCTCCAAGCAGCTACATTCATCCCAATATCTCTCCTACTGAATTCGGTTGGATTATTCTACAAAAATAAGTGGTTCCATATAATTGTGGTGCTTTTCAGTACAGTATTAGCTCTTATGTCTCAGATTATGTTATGTTCGGAGTCCCAAACCAGCTATGAAAGTACGACATGGCAGAGCTGGATTCAAATATTAGGTTGTCTTACATTAGTTCAATGTGTTATACTTAACTTAATTGGTATTAAAAAATTGGATAAAACTTCTCGGTTGAATTATAAAATAGATTTAGGTATCGATATAGTTAGGTTCCTCATTTACTGTTCAATCAGCTTACACATTTTGGCTTTAGGTTTTGCGCTTCCAACAGTTATTTTTGAATCAGCAAATGAGCTAGGTAAGCATACTATTTCTATGTTATGTATTATTTCCATTTGCATTTCATTGATCACCAATACTATCACTTTGTTTTATTCCGATCTTGCTTACTTTTGTTTTGTCGCTTTCACTTCATTTTTATCGTTTGCTTTTATCCTTACAAATATGGCTTTCTTTATGAGTAAAGCCGTGATATCCATTCACCACAATAAAACTATCTAGGTTATATTCCTTCTAATTCCTGCTGACTTTACTATGGTTATTTCACTGGGGTTCAATCTTCTCATCATATTGAACAAAAGTTATAGAACTTCAGGTTATACTGAATTAGATGATTTCGACCAGGGAGAAAATGAGAACAGTCTTTCTCCTTGGTCAACTACAGATTCAGTGGCTGATACCTTAGTTTAAATTGTCTTTATTTGCTTACACTGAGACCTACTACTATTCTTTTTTTTTTTGCATGTATTTTATATTCGCATTTATGTTTGTCACCCGCCTCTGAATAACTTTGTATTCTAATTATTACGTAAATACTTTACAGTTAGCTCTATGCTGTTGGATTAGATAATTCGACCATATTTAGAATCTATATTATATATTGAAAAATATAAGCATAATATACCCTATATGAATATATATGGGATGAGAAAAGCGAGAAAGGAATTAATTGAGGATTACAAACAGATTAAAGCTCGAAAGAAAGCCAAGCAAAAAGTACATCATTTTCTTCAATACAATATAAACAAACAACTTGGCGTCTGATAAATTTCAATCTTTCTTACACTCCAATCGGTAATTGAAGCTTAGTTGTTGATCTACTCTTAGAATACAAGTACACACAAACCGAAACAGCTGCCGTAATCAAGTATATACGGCTGCTCGTTCTGGCCTTGTTCAAGACTCAAATCCCGAAACGCGTTCCGTTGCACGCGCCTTGCACTAAAATCAGATTAGGGCCCTAGCCCCTAGTAGCCCAGCAACCATTTTCGCTACGTCTCTATATCCTCCAGTGAAGAATGCAACAGAACTCGTATATATATATATATATATATATTTATATATCTACAGTGTCAAGAGGTGCTCCATCTGTACAAGATGTAGTACTTCATAGATGAATGAGTGTATGGGCAGGAAGTTAACTACTATGGGCGAGCCCTGTAAGTATATTATGTCCATGCTTAATGGTTTCAGACTAATTAGCTCAGGGCGTGCTGAGCCTTGAGCTTCTTTCGTATAATTAGTTCACCCAATATTCCTTCTTTAAATAGATGAATTCTTCCTTTGCTATGAGAATTAACATGAAACGAATCGTTTCGTTGTGCTAATAGTACTTAAATACTCTGGCGCTTCTTCTTGAACTCAAGTTGTTGTAAATTTGTTATCATATTAAGTGAATCACCATTTGCTAGATTCATATACCCACCAAGACTAAATACCACAAGAAGCAATCAAGATGAACCCATTCTTAAAATACACTCCCCTTCTACTGCACGTAATAGCTTTCCTAATCATCTTAATCCACTTAACGAGACAACCAGAATCAGACCAAAATAAGAATAACTTTGCAGGACAACCCATCAATGTGTTCAGAATCCTAGTCACTTTCTTCATTCCTATTTCTTTCTTAACCAATTGTTTGGGAATATTCTTTTCCAAGAAGACAAACACTTACAAAAAAAGGAGCGTCATGATCGTTGTCTTTACAATCACATTTCTCACTTTTACACTCCAAATGGCATTATGTGCGCTAGGTTTCCAGAGTAACATTTATCAAGAATGGGTCAACTGGATTGAAATCATCGCTTGTTTTGCACTATACCCATGCATCCTTATAAACTTCAAACATCTCAGAGAAACAGAAATAGGAATCAAAGGTGGCCCCTGTCCAAGAAAAGAGATCAATTTGAAAATAAGACCTGTTCAATTACTCAACTACTTTTCCATTTTCTTTCAAAGTGTTGCATTCATCTTTACTATTCCTATCGTTGTGGTGAAATGGTCTGGGTTCGATTATAACAGAAGTGTATTCGTTCCTGCTTTTATAACTGTTGGTATTTCGTTATTCACCAGCGTTATTGGGTTATGGTTTTCTGATTATTATTATTACATTTACATTAGTTATTCTACATTTGCGTCACTAGCTATGGTGATTACAGATTTAGCATTTGGTTCAATGTGTTATTATTCAGGTGATGAGAATGTAACCACAGCAGCAGGCGTCTGGGCATGTTTGATTCCTGGTGTACCATGTGTTTTAATTGCATTCATTTTAAATTTAGTTTTGTTAAAGAAGACATTCAGAAGTCCGGGCCATTTTGATGATACTGGTATGAGCTTGAGTTCATTCTCTGATGCTTATATGAAGGCTTAATGTTCTTCATGAGAGAGACAAAGCTCAGATAGTTTTAGATTCCAATTTTCATATTTTTCTGGTTTTTGTTGTTTGCTTCTTGTTGATTTGCATGATAGTGCTTTGATTTGCGCTATAAATATCTTGTAATGTGTATTTTGTTTTGTATTTGACCTTATTTTTCATCATCCTTTCAATGCATGTGTCTATTATTTACATTTTCTGCTGTTCTTTAATTGTCATTTGCTTTTTGCTTTTTTTCTTTAGTTCATATTTTAATATTAATATTAATAGTAACTGGTTTACAATGTTTATCAAAAAAAAAACTATAACAACATTCGTGGGAACCTGTAACCTGTCAGTATGATTCACGTTCGCCGTGCCTACACTAATTGGCGGCTGAGACCATATCTCAGATCAGATCTTTAGTATGCGCTTGAGCTTGAGCTTGAGCTTGAGCTTGAGCTTGCCATTCGAAAATAGTTGACAAGGCTCAGCATACTCTCACACCATCTATATTTAGAACCAGCTCAAAAACATTTCACGATGAAATACCTAAGAACTGAGATGTTTCACGAATGATTCCAAACAGTATAAAACCCTAAGAAAAGTTTGCACCTGGAGCCCCCTATCTATGGACTTTCCTAATCAAGCAAGTAGTATCGCTACTTCACCAGCGGAAATATTCAAATTCGAGCGAAATTATCCACCCTTGAGCAACAAGTTCTGGTTTAACAGTGTCTAAGGGTTTAGTTGGTCTTTACTTACCTAGGAAAGCAGGTAACAAGAACCTTTTAACTCCAAAGAATACATGTAATTGTACCTGAATCAGGAAAGTATACGAGAACAAGTAACAGCAAGCTACTCTCTTCCTTTACAGTGAAACAAAAATATGCTTTAGCCACTACAGATATCAATACCGATCCTTGAATCTTCTTCAGAACTCATTGAACTGCTCCTTTCAGAAGAACCAGCCTGAACTTACTTATGACGGTTTTACTTAAACACTTCAGCTGTTGAACTCGAACTGGATTCATCCACTAATTGCGGTTTTCCTTGAGCTTACGTAATCAGCCCAACCGTTGCGCTGATAAGAACCTCAACTCAATGTGCCAGTAAGCCAATCGGTTCCAGAAACTGACAAAATCTTCGGCAACTTTATTGTCATATCCATGATCATTACCCAACATCTCTACACAGGTGACAGCTTATAACAACTTAAATTGCGGTTCTGCTCGTAAGTTGTTTGTGAAGCTTGCGCACAGTCCTTCCCAATCGGGCAGTTTTATCAACTGCTGCTCGATGGATTTCGCTGCCGCTTTGGGACACAAGTACGCTGATTAGCTCAGATTCTCCACAAACGTGACTCCTGATCCAGGTATATAAAGATTTCAATCTCTCCCTTTCTTCCCCCAAATCCAAGTTACCCATATACTTCACTTTTTTCAATATCCATCCAATCATATCTCATTCATCATGGAAAGATTAGCTCAAATCCACTCCCAAGCTACAGCTTCTGTCGCTGTCCCTCCAAGACCATCTCATCCTTTAGATCCTTTATCTTCAGTTGAAATTAAAGCTATCACTAACACTGTTAAGGAACATTTTGCTGGCAAAAGCATTTCTTTCAACACTGTTACTTTAAAAGAGCCAACCAAGAAGGCATTCTTAGAATGGAAGGAAAAAAACGGACCATTCCCTCCAAGAGTTGCATATTACGTTATCTTAGAAGCCGGTCAACCAGGTGTTCAAGAAGGTTTAGTTGATATTGGTTCTTTAACTGTTGTCGAAACTAAGGCAATTGAAGGTGTCCAACCTATTTTAACTGTTGAAGATTTAATCTCCACAGAAGAAATTATTAGAAAAGATCCACAAGTTATCGAACAATGTGTTATCTCTGGTATTCCAGCTAATGAGATGCACAAGGTTTATTGTGATCCATGGACTATTGGTTACGATGAAAGATGGGGTGCAGCTAGAAGATTACAACAAGCTTTGGTTTACTATAGATCAGACGAAGATGATTCTCAATACTCCCATCCTTTGGATTTCTGTCCTATTGTTGATACCGAAGAAAAGAAAGTTATCTACATTGATATTCCAAACAGAAGAAGAAAAGTTTCTAAACACAAGCACACTGGTTTCTATCCAAAGGATATGGTTGACAAATATGGTTCTATGAGACCTGAACAAAAACCAATTAATGTTACTCAACCAGAAGGTGTTAACTTCAAGATGGATGGTAATGTTATGAACTGGTCCAACTTCCAATTCCACATTGGTTTTAATTACAGAGAAGGTATTGTTTTATCTGATATTACTTACAATGATCATGGTGAAGTTAGACCTATTTTCCACAGATTATCCTTATCTGAAATGATTGTTCCTTATGGTTCTCCAGATTTCCCACATCAAAGAAAGCATGCTTTAGATATTGGTGAATATGGTGCTGGTTACATGACCAATCCATTATATTTAGGTTGTGATTGTAAGGGTGTTATTCATTACTTGGATGCTCATTTCGCTGATAGAGCTGGTGATCCAATTGCCGTCAAGCACGCTGTTTGTATTCATGAAGAAGATGATGGTTTATTATTCAAGCATTCCGATTTCAGAGACAACTTCGCTACTTCTATTGTTACCAGATCCACTAAATTAATTATTTCTCAAATTTTCACTGCTGCTAACTATGAATACTGTATCTACTGGGTCTTCATGCAAGATGGTACCATTAAGTTAGATATTAAGTTAACTGGTATATTGAACACCTATGCTTTAGGTGATGATGAAGATACCGGTCCATGGGGTTGTAGAGTTTATCCAAATGTTAATGCTCACAACCATCAACATTTGTTTGCTTTAAGAATCCATCCAAGATTAGATGGTGATGGTAACTCCACTGCTATGTCTGATGCTGCTTCTTCTCCATATCCATTAGGCTCTCCAGAAAACATGTATGGTAATGGTTTCTACGCTAAGAAGACTACTTTCAAGAAGTCTAAGGATTCCTTAACTGATGCCAATGCCCAAACTGGTAGAACTTGGGATATCTTCAACCCAAACAAGGTCAACAAGTACTCTGGTAAGAATCCATCTTATAAGATTGTTTCCACCCAAACTCCTCCAATGTTAGCTAAGCCAGGTTCTTTAGTTTACAAGAGAGCGCCATGGGCTCATCACACTTTCCAAACCATTCCATACGAAGAAGGTAGACTTTATCCATCTGGTGATCATGTTCCACAATGGTCTGGTGATGGTGTTAGAGGTTTCAGAGAATGGTACGGTGATGGTGAAGATAACATTGAAAATACTGATATTTTGGTCTTCCACACTTTCGGTATTACCCATTTCCCAGCTCCTGAAGATTTCCCATTAATGCCTGGTGAGCCAATCTCATTATTAATGAGACCACGTCATTTCTTCTTAGAAAACCCAGGTTTAGATATTACTCCATCTCACGCTATGATGACTTCTGAAGCTAAGAAGGCTACTAATTTGGAGGTTAAGTCTAAGACTGATGCTACTTCTAGATTAGCTTTTGAAAACACTTCTTCTGCTGAAGGTGCTTGTTGTGCTAAGAACTCTACTAGATTCACTAAGGAATAGGTATATCAGGTATTTGCTTTAGTGTTTTCTTCTTTCTTTAATTTTGGTTTTATTTTTTGTTTTTAATTTTAGTTCTGTGAAGTATTTTTCTTTAACTTATTTAAATTATTCTCGTATTTCTACAAATCTTATTATTCTCGTCTTATATATATTCTCTCTTTTATTTATATTCTTCCATGCTAGCTAATTTAAAATCTCTAATTGTGTGCTTAATTTCAATAACCTTGTAATTCAACCTTGATTAATTACTTTTTATAATAATCATTAGAAAAAATTTGAAGCATACAATCAAATTGAGAAGATGTGATCTCATAGCAAGCAAGTGATGTTTCGGAAATGGAAGCACCAGGCAAATCCGAGAGCGAGCCGCAACTATTGGAAAATTCGACTGAGGTTCATACTGTTCAGTTCACAGAAACACAGAAATGTTTTACTTTTCTTTTCATTTGATTCAGATAACTGCAGTATAGTAAGCTGTTTTAACCTCCATAGTATGCTATAATGATCCTTCCAGAATCCGATACCAGGGAAACAACAGAGATTAAGAAACTACAGAAGATGCCACAATTCGAACTATTTAAACCCCCACAGAATCTCCATTTCAACCCCAAGAATCCAACGATGGGTTTCAGCTGTACTTTACAATTACATAACAACTTAACACAAAAATGTCTTTATTCAGATATTCTACATTAAACGATCCATTCTACAACTTCTTCGACTCATTACAACAAGAATTGCAATCCGCATCTAGCAACAAAGATGTCGAATCTTTAATCACTCCACCAATTGACATCCATCAAAATGACAATTCATACGATTTAGCTATGTCTGTTCCTGGTGCAACCAAGGATGAAATCTCCATTGATTTTGACAAGGATTCGAATGAATTAAGCGTCAGTGGTGAAATCCCAGAACACACCACCGCATTAATCGATGATGACGATGACGATTTATTAGATATGGACGATGGTGTTGGTGAGTTGGTTTACTCTGAGAGATCCAAGGGTAAGTTCTCTAGATCTTTGAGATTGCCTCAAGATGTCGATGGTTCTCATATCAAGGCTGATTTCACCGACGGTATTTTGCATATGAATGTTCCTAAGAAGAATGAAAGTTCTAAGAAGAAAGGTAATGTTCATAAGATTAAGCTTGGTGGTAATAAGAAGAACAATTAAATTTAGCTAATTTAACTTTTGCTATTGCTTAAGGGTCATTGAATTTTTTACCTTTCTGTTTTTTTGCTTTTGATATTCATGTTTTTGATATAGTATGTTTGCACTTTTTCTTATGAATTTGTACAGGTCAATTTAATTTTTTTCTTTCATGGTAATAATAGTAATGAAACTATAGCTTAATTTTAAGAGTATAAGTAAAGGATAATTAATAATAAGAAAAAAAATCACTTAATCCATAAAAGTAAAGTACACAGACAAACTATAAAAAAATAGAAAAAAAGAAATATTAAGAAAAATAACAAGAAAGCAAGTCTCAAAGAACTTATAGTATTACTTGATCCCACAATCAAGTAAACAAAACAGAAAAATGGTTAACAAAACATGAATAGAAAAAACCTTAGAATCCACCATTACCTTGAACCAAGTCATCAAACTGAGCAAACAAATGTTCCATTTGATCTGGTGGCATTAAACTACCGTCGTCTTCTTCGTATTGACCTTGAGGTGGTTGTGTACCAGTTTGAGCTTGGCCAGTACCTTGACCACCGACATCCGCCAAATCTATACTAGCCATAATATTATCCATACCAGAACCAGGATCACCCATATCAAAAGTCATGGCATCAGTGACACTATTTGAATTTCCTGATGCACCACCAACACTTGCTGAATCCAAAAAATCTAAGTTCAAATCACTTAATGCATCCATTGAATTTGATTCCCCTAGTATATTACCGAACATCATGTTACTGTCACCTTGTTGTTGGCTTGATCTTCCTCCAGCTTGAATTGGAGTTTGAGATGGTTGATTTGGATTGTCATTAAATAAAACTCCTTCAATTTCGGCTGTTGAAGGAGGTTGGCCAGAGCTGGAAGTCCCTTGGGCAACTTGCTGATCAAAATTGAAGCTTCCAAAATCTAAATCTAATATATCTTCATCCGCAGTATTATATTGTTGTTGCTGTTGTTGTTGTTGTTGTTGTTGTGCCTGTTCAGCTTGAGCCTGAGCTTTGGCTTGGGCAGTCTGTTGCTCTTGTTGTCTAGCTAATATTTCTTCTTGTTTAGCAACTGCTTCCTCTTCTTTCTTCTTCTTTTCAGCAGCTTCTTGTTCGGCCCTTAATTTCAATTGAGCTTCTTCTTGTATCTTCTTAATTCTCTGTTCTTCTTCTAATTTTCTCTTTAATTCTTCATCTTTCTTCAATTTAGTTTTCAAAAAATTCAACACATGTTCAGTGGTTTTTAATTCAATGTTATAATCATCCAACAATTGGTTATATTTATCAAAGTCTTCTCTTAATTGTTGAGTTAATGGGCTCAACAAAGAATCGTTATTATGTGGAATCACGGTGTCTGTGGCGTTACTAGACACTTTATAGGTGAGTTTGTCTAGGATGTTGGCCGACGTAATGAAGACATTATTAGCAGAGTCTTTTAACAGGTTATTCATGTTGGCTTAAATGGCCAGTTTTCTTTGAGCACCAACAAACACCGGAGAAAGCAAAACACCTATCTATCTTTCTCTTCTGCCATGGCCCATACAAGTAAATGAAATGTTTCAAATCGCAAAATCTCAATCGACCTGGGAGCGCCTTCAGTCACGTGTTCATTAGTCGCCCGACGTTTCAGCACAACTATCTTGTTCCTTGATTGGTAGTTATGCCGTCCAATGAGCTTGCACACCTTTAATTCGCTCTGGAGTTGGCTCGCTTTTTGGAAGCTTTCATTTAGTAGGAGACAGTGAACAAACAAAGTTAAACACCACAGAACTACTCAATTACTCCAATTCACAACAATGTTCAGACAATCATTGAGAGCTTTCACCAAGGTTAACAGATTAGCTGCCATCAGAACTTACGCTGATGCTGCTAACCCAGATGTTTTAAAGTTAACCTTAGCTTTACCTCACCAAGTATGTCATTTTACGGAGCAGTGATCCAATTCAATTGAAATTTTACACTTATCTAGGATTCTGGTTATTCCAATTGCTAGTTGTTCTAATTAAGCCCATTTGCATGAATTAAATATTGATTGAATTATTCCATTTTTTCTCTTTTATTTATTCTCCGATAAATTACAATTTATACTAACATTGATTTGATTTTGATTTCAGGCCATCCTTGATAACAAGGTTATGTATGTTCAACTTATATTTATTCAATTTACGATTTAGATCTTTAGATAGTTGATGCTCATTCTATTTTTCATTCAATATTGATTAATTAACTGGTTATGGAGACTTATTGAAACTTTTGAAGTATTACTGAGACTCGATCAAACATGTTGAAATTGGGCTAGTTTCATGAAATACATTTAAGGAGACCTTGTTTGAATACGAAAATGATTTTCATCTGTGTGAAATAACTTTTGCGTGTGAAATTCCAGGTCATCTATGATTCGAACTGTTTTCTAATGGGAGAATTTTCGATCATTTACAATTCAATTTAGGCTAATTCGAATAGATCATTACTCGTTAATTATTCAATATGATCTGTTAATAGAATGCGATTAAACTAAATGTTTAAGCGACTAATCATACTAACGTCTCATGCCCCTGTTTTATAATAGTACCCAAGTTAACATTCCAGGTCTTTCTGGTGAAATGGGTATCTTAGCTAACCATGTCCCAATTGTTGAACAATTGAAGCCAGGTGTTGTTGAAATTATTGAAACTTCAGGTTCTACTAAATATTTCATCTCCGGTGGTTTCGCTTCTGTTTTGCCAAACTCTAAAGTTAACATTACCACTGTTGAAGCTTTCCCATTAGACTCTTTCTCCAAAGATAGCATTAAGGCCCAATTAGCTGAAGCTCAAAAGAACGCTGGTTCCGCTGACGAAGCTGTTGCTGCTGAAGCTTCCATTCAAGTTGAAGTTTTAGAAGCTTTACAAGCTGCTGTTTAAATTTATTCAAATTGAAAATGAAGACAATTAACTCATATGAACAACATTTATTTCAAAAAAACAGGGCTTTCATTGTATGATAAGTTAATTATTACAATTTTTATTTCAATATTATTTTTTGGTCAACGTGAATTTATTTTATCTCAAGCATCTTTTTTGAAATCTTTTTATATATAATACCATTCTTTAAAAAACTCACATTATTGCATTTATTTTTATATACATCATTTCAAAAGAATCATCACTACAGAAATATTTAAATTTTACATTGATTGATACATATATGAGAATTGAAGTTGTATTTATGTGCTTTAATTGTTTAACTTTCACTTTGGGTATTTTTTTATTGTTTGATTTTTATGAATGAAAAGACTTTTACGTTTAGATTTTGTTATTATTCTCCCCCCTCTCTTTTGTCAATGCAACTTATATTTATGATATGTACTTTCGATATTATTTGAATATGTGGTGGAAGTTGTGGTCATAAGCAACTACTTGTAGATTGTAATACAACAAAATGAAGGAGCGGGTGATAGCTAGTGATCAAGAAACTTAAGTGCTCAAGGCTAGCTAGTTTGGGGTCCATGGAACCGAATGTGAATGATGACTTAATTTCGGTAGATAAAGTTGGACAACTTATTCAGTAACAATCTCTAATACCAATACTAATGATCATTCATTATACATCTCTATTTCCTGATCAAAGCAATGCTGATCAAGGACAGAAGTTGAAGAGGAAGAAGAAGTCTCTGCTAAATCTGAAATCTATACACAAGACAAACTGCAACATACAGAACTTAAATTGAACTATTATATAGAAACTAATGGAAAGGAAGATAATACTTTTGTTGATCTGAACGTGAAAGAGGCCTCGTCTGATTTAAGGGAGGGGGACAGAACAGGTCAAACGAATTGAAGACTTGGCTAACAGTATACTAGTTATAAAAGCGATAAAGGACTACATATATTAAATTGATGCTTTGAGGAATTTGAATCGTTAAAACGAAAATATTCAGTATTTGCTCCACCTAAACTTAAGCTCGTTTCTGCATTATTTAGTAAGCTGATTCTCATATAAAGTCAAGAAAACCAACAGTAGAATATAAAAGTTATTTAGGTAAACTTTATGCAAAGCTGGGTTTAGCAATTTGTGTTATGAAAACTTTGAGGTCAATAAAGTCGAAACCAGTCAATTTTGAAAAATACTTATGCAGCCTGCAACTTCACAGGTAAGGCTGACGTTTGGAAGAATGAAGCAAGCGACGATGATGAAAGAGTAATCCTTGGTGTTGCCAATACGTTGGGTAATGTTAAAGCGATAGTTCTTGCAGATATTTTAACCAAAGTATTATATATGGATATCTAAGATCAGATATGAATGAAAGTTCTATAGAATCATTCTGTTTTGGCTTTTTTGGTGTTAATTCAGATGACTTTAATGCTATTGCAGCCATTCTTGATTTTGTTGATAATGATTTTATGGCTCATGATTAAATTTGATCTCTCTTTATATCAGCTTTGTTCTTGATAATATCCTCTAATGATTTGCCTTCTCTGTATACTATTTACTTCTTGATTATGCACATAATTTTGTAATTACCTAAGTTAACTGTTCTGTATTCAGTGCTCCTCTTTATACTTCTCTAGTTAAGGTTCAAGGTCGTGCAAGACTCATTTCTCTGCTGCAAAGAAAGATCACGATCATGTTTCCTGGAGTTGCTTTTCTTTTCTTTGTTTTGTTTAACACAGAAATCACCATATATCTAAAGATTGATTGAAGTCTGCTTATTTTTCTCACAATCACTTATAAATATACTGGCACCGGCCATTTGATTCAATTGACTGAGCATCACTTGTTATTCTACTGCATCTGAATATTACTTCTCTAGCGATAACTGACCACTTTACGATTACACTACAATTACTACAATGACGGAAAAATTCAATCCAGCGTTAATAGTAGTTGATTTACAAGAAGACTTCTTACCACCAAATGGGTCGTTAGCTGTTTCTGAAGGTCGTACTATAATTCCAAACATTTTAAAATTATTAGATTTGAATAAATATAATTGGAAAGCCATAATAGCTACAAAAGATTGGCATCCTTCTAATCATATTTCGTTTGCTTCCCAGCACGGCCAAGAACCTTATACTACAAAGATATTTGAACGTCCAACAACAGAAGCAACTCAAACTTCAACTACCACAACCACATCCGTCAACAGTACAGAAGTCGAACAAACAAAAGAACAAGTATTATGGCCAGATCATTGTATTCAAACAACATGGGGCTCATCATTTCCTGAGGAGTTTGCTATAACATTCAATAAATTATTAGATGACCAACCAATTCCAATAGCCTTGATCAAGAAAGGTTATTTACAAGATCGTGAATACTATTCATGCTTCAAAGACGTTTGGGGATTACATCATACTGAATGCGAAGAATTCTTGAAGAAGAACGATATTACTGACATTTATACTGTTGGTATTGCTTATGACTATTGTGTTTTGAATTCTTCTATCGATGCTGCTGATTTGGGATTTAAGACGTTTGTGATTAAGGATGTCACTAAAGCTGTCAATTCTGCTGATGATCAGAAGACTGAAGACATCTATAATAAGCATGGTGTTCAAATCGTCAAGTTTGGTGGTGATGAGTTAATGAAGGTTATCAAGGATATTTAAGTGTTTTAGTTTGGAATCACGTATGTACTTGGTTTTGTGTTATTGTTTTGGCGTTTTTGAATTTTGACTTCTGCCTTTTTACTCTTATATCTTTTCAGTGCCCATTTCTTTTCAATCTGGTTTGTTATTGATATATTAATATCGATTTGAGCGGAACTGTAGTGCATGTAGGGATTGGCGGAGTATGAGAGCCGGCCAGATCACGTCATGATACCCCGAGAGAATCTATATGAGCCTACGTACTATAGTTCTGCCTTCAATGGAAACTGATTAGTATATAAAAGGGTAAAGATCCATGATGATTCAGCTTCTGAAGTGAAATTTTCAAGGAGTCGTATTGAGATAAATGTTTGTTCAATGTCGATGTTATCATCAGAACCCACGAAAACGAAATCAACGCTGTCGTGGCTTTCCGGACAGCCTGAGATGATGTCCTATCAGATTACAAATAATCTTACTGAGGAACTTGTTTTCATAATATTTGGAAATATCATTTTGAGAATTTTATACCTGAGCAAATTAAAGAATTCTTTTATCAATCAAAGTTAATCAATTACATGCTTCGGGAACCCCTTATGTGTTCTGAATGGAAAAGTAATCTTTCCGCTAGCTGGTTAAAGATATTCGTCAAGAGCTTCTATTTTCGACCTGGAAAAGGTTCCATTGTTCAGAAATTTATGGGATTTATGGAATTAGAAAAATAAAAGTACTATCTCATGGCACCGAATTAAGGGAGGGCCCGCGATTAGTGAAACTTTTGAAGCTGGACCACTATTACGACTTAATGGAAATTTCATTAAGATCACTATTAAACTATACCTCAAATAATAGATTGAATTCTGATCCAGTTGTTTATTGTATAAATTTTTTAGTTGTTATCCTACTATTCCTGAAAGAACGGTTGGACTAACTATAGATTGGGGTTTGTTTTTAGATTAATATGATATTCATGCTATGTTTCTTAAGTTAAAGCAGTTTCTGGTACCGAGAAATACTATGTATAAAGGTACTACATACATTTTGATTAGCTTAATATTAAACAATAGTCTGGTATTATTGTTGACACTTCTAAACATTAACTGATCCTATCTGCTCAAAGAAGGCTTACCACCATTATTTGTGTGCATACGACCTGTGGATCTATGTTTCCGGCCACTTCTGAATCTTCCTCTTTTTTCTATTACTAGCCAGTATGCAGAAAGGGAACCAAACACCCATTCAGATACCCAAAAATGAGATTTCAATCTTGGAAAGTTGACACATCTGAAGGGGAGAGCCATCAAATAAAATAGAAGCTGTTACTCTGAAATGCAACGACCTTAGATTTGGTCAAGCTGCTATTTAGGTTTGGCAAGTTAGTTATTTTCTTAGTAATTTTCGTTCTAATTTGTTAAATCTTTTTGTTCCAGTTATTTTATTTTGGTTGTTAAAAGTTTCCACTCGGTAATGTTTGCTATTTCCGATAAAATCATAAGTTTTCTGTCATGATTGTTATCCTCCCCTCTTAGACAGATCTTTTACGCGGTTTGTACTTTTTGTTCCTGGTTTACCAATTCTAAAATTTCTAGGATGTTCTTTCGACGTTTAAAAGTAATTGTGGGAATTATATGTCTAGAATATATGTCTTAAAAATCAATGTGTTAAAATTATAGTATTGTGGTGGCTCGACAGACACGGAACCAGCCAATAGCATAAGGGAAATGGGGCCTAGATGTTGCCGGTCTCATGCACTTCGACATGCACACAAGAAGGTGTTCTTCTAATCAGCCGTTGTTGTAGTTTGGTCCACCTAAATTGGAAAATCCACGAACGTGTTGTAGGTAACTGCTTTGTTCAAAATGCGAGTGATACAGAAATAGATCCTAATAATTATGAAAAACGCATGAAGAGGTGCCTTGGCGGTGGCTTATTAGCCGGTTTGACCTGAACGCGTCCTCGGTTTTCAGTTCTTCGATGCAACTCAAGCTGTTCTTTGTCCCAACAACTTGTTCCCACAATTGCCTTTCTATTGTTCAATATATCATATTTTGCATACATCTAAATATATTCATTGAAAGGGTCCTGTCTTCTCAATGTGGACAGTGGGAATGCTTGATCTTTTTCGACTTGATTTGTTAGCCATTCTACGCCTAGAGAATATTTTATCGGTTTGATCATCTACATCCGATTATTTATGGATGGCTTCAAAAAACGTGATTCTTACCTGATTCCTTGTCTGCTGCTAGTTGTAGTTCTGCAGTGGACGTGGACTGGTACTCTTTGTCTTCCGCTTTCCGAAATTGCCTGTCTGAATTGCCAATACTTTTTTCCTTTGGACACAGGGTAGCATAATTTCGCTCTAATACCTTTTCCAGGCTACCAGGCAGAACTCTATGCAAGTTTGAAGCTCATTCTCTGTTTATTTGGTTGTTGAATACGGAATAAGAGTCATCGTTACTTCAGGAGTAGCCTGAGGCTACCCATGCCTTTTGAATTGATTTCGAGTTAAAACCCACCAGAATTCCACTTTTATTGCTTCACGTTCAAGCACCCATCTGAATAAAAGTATTCTTCTAGTATCACCCTCATTCGCTTCAATTAAATTTTACTGATAAAGATGCTTTGGAAAGGGGCTCTTATTTTGCTAGCTTTAGTTCTTCAAGGTACCTTTGCTGAAGGTCCGAGATACAAACCTGACACCAGTGGCCGTCTTGGTTTCTCAGGATCAGTTGCAGGCCGTTACATCATTGAATATTCTGATGAAATCCATTCTGAAAAAAGAAAAAGAGACGTTGCCAGCACAGCTGATGTCTTAGGTGAAGACTTATCAGCCTCCGGTTATCAACAGGAAATTGTTCAAGACCTTTCCTCAAAATATTTCAATGGTGTCTCTGTTAAGATTGACAACTACAATGAAACCACATCTGATGAATTGAACTCTTTGTCTTACGTTAAGAATGTCTGGCCAGTTGAAGTGGTCCAAGCGGCCACTCCTGAAAAAGGATCACTAGAAAGAAGTTGGAATCCACACAATGTTACTGGTGTTGACAAATTGCATGCAGAAGGCGTCTATGGTGAAGGTGTTATCGTTGGTTTAATCGATTCTGGTATCAATTATGAACTTTTAGGTGGTGGGTTTGGTCAAGGTTACACTGTTATTGGTGGTCATGATTTTGTTGGTGATTCCTTCAATGCATTTGATGAATCTACTATTGTTGAAGACGATGACCCTGCAGATTGTTTAGGTCATGGTTCTTTTGTTGCCTCTATTATTGCAGCTAATACTGCAAACACTATTGGTGTTGCCCCTGATGTTAAATTGAAGTCTTACAGAATCTTTGGATGTGCTGATATCACTACCAGTGATGTTATCATGAGAGCCATGATTGCTGCCGCTGAGGATGGTATCCATGTCATGAGTCTATCTGTTGATGCTGGTTCTGGGTTTTCTACATCTCCGGTGTCTCTACTTGCTAATTCTATTGCTGATGATAACATTGCTGTTGTCTTCGCCGCTGGTAATTCTGGTGGATATGGTCCTTTTTACGCTAGTGGTGGTGCTTCCGGTTCCTCTGCTATTGCTGTTGGTTCAACAGAATCTTCACAGGGTGTCAGATATTCACTTACTTTGAAGGCTTCTGATGGCTCTGAACTTGATGCATTTTTCTATACCCAATATGACATTCCTTCCGAAGTAGATGGTGAGCTGGACGTTGTTTTCCATAATATCTCTGCTTGTGAAGGGCCTAATGCTAATATTCCAATGGCCACTGACAGAGACCACCAAGTCCTGCTTGTTAGAGCTGGTACATGTTCCCAAGTGTATGAATTCGAAAGTTATGCCAACCTTAATTACAAGTACACCATTCGTTTCAACTCAGGTCCTATGGATGTTTCCGATTTTGGTAGTAATGAACTGTCTAACTCTAGTGTTTCATTGTTTGCAAATGTTGAGGAGGAAGTCGGTGAGTGGTACCTTGATCTCGTTGCTTCTAATTCTTCTGCCCAGATTGATTTTTCTAGAGCAAAGAACGTTTACACGTATTCTAAAACCGGTGCTGGTGCTGGACAAGTGAACTTTTACTCGTCTTTTGGGCCTACCTTCGAAAATAATTTCTACCCAACTGTTGCTGCCCCAGGTGGTGAAGTTTTTGGTTTATACAATGATGAGTGGCAAACAGGATCTGGTACCTCATTTGCTGCTCCTTACATTGCTGGTTGTGTTGCTTTATACAAATCTGTCTATGGTGTTGATACTCCAACTGATGAAATTATCAAGAGATTAGTTGCCACAGCAAAAAGCTTGAAGATGTATAACGAGGAAAGAGATGTTGTTAGTGAATCTTTGATTCATCCACTGATCCAACAAGGTGCTGGGTTAGTTGATGCCTACAGTATGATTCGTTATGGCACAAAGTTGTTATCTGCTCCTTTCCTTGAATTGAATGATACTGCCCATCGTGTTAGCAAGTTTGAAATTGAGATTCTAAATGATAACTCTGTTCCTGTGACCTACGAAATCAGCCACGTTGCTTCTATTTCGGTTGAAGCTAGAGATGAATACTTCTATTACCCAAGCACTTACTTCCCTCCTTATGATTCCTCTGAAGCACAGGTTGAGCTATCGCAATCATCTATTACCCTTAGCGCCGGTGCATCCGGTAAAATATCAGTGTCCATTAATGCCCCAACTGATGCTAGTTATCCAGAGTCAATATTTGAGGGTCATATTATGTTTAGTGGTAATAATGGTGAAAGTGTTGGTGTGCCATACATGGGTGTTGAACTCAATACTAAAAATTGGGACCCAGTAGATGACTCTCCAAGTTTTGGTTACTACGATGTTGACGCAGGTTACTATGATGATGAAATGTGGAATGACTTGGATGATATTCCAGGTGTTTATTTTTTGATGAAATATGGTTCTCCTTATGTTTCAGTTGACTTGGTTGCTGGTGATTACAATTTGAGAGACGATTTTGCATTCCCAGAAAACAGTCAAAAGTATATTGCTCCACTGAAAACTATTCCTGATCGTGACGGTTATATTACTACTTTCCCAAAAGATTTTGTTCAAAGATATAGTTCTACTTCTTACATGCGTTTCCAATCTCTGAATGACTCTTCTTCCATTCCTGCTGGTGAGTATAGAGTATTAGTTAGAGTATTGAAGGTTTTCGGTGATACTTCTGTTAGAAGTGACTGGCAAAGATTTCTCTCCAATAAGTTCACATTTATTGGTTTCAAGAATGATACTACTTTATCCACTTTGTCATCTTCTCAATTGCCATCCTCTTCCGTTTAATCATCTCAATTTACATCTTCCTCCACTTCATTATCCTATACTTCTATCATGTCATCATCAGTTCCACCTACATCATCTGTGGAAATTGCCTCCTCTAGTTTCAGCTTATCTTCTTCGTCTTCTAGTGTTGTCGGCTCCTCCTCTTCTTCTAGTGTTATCAGCTTATCTTCTTCCTCTTCTAGTATTTTCAGCTCCTCTTCTTCTTCTTCTAGATACCCAGTGTCCTCTTATATTCCACCATCGTCATCTGAACCACTCTCTTCTTCATCTTCTTCTGCTTCTTCTGCTTCTTACGTTTTGTCTTCTTTAAAAGCCAGCAGTTCTTCTGCCCAGTTGTCGTCTGTTTCTGCAACCATTTCATCCTTTTCCTCAAGTCAGGCTGAAACTTACTTTCCATCTACCTCATCTTTGGCACCATCATTGTTATCTTCCTCTGAAAGCAGTATCTCTTCTTTAACATTATCCTCGTTTTTGGAAATTAACGGTTCCTTTGTCACATCATCAACTTCTAGATCTGCTTCCTCTTCCACAGAAAAATCTACTAGTCTATCTTCTTTCTTCGGCCCAGATACAGCATCTTCATCTTATGCATCTCTTAGCTCCTTAACTACAGCCAAACCATCTTATTCAATTCAATCATCATCCTCAAGGTCAATCTTAAGTTCTACTTCTGGCTCTGCCATACCTTCTTTCAATACTGCAACCCCATCAATTACAGGTATCAATAAAAATGGCTCACCATTGTTCCAGATCCACAGTCCAAAGGAGATGGGCTCATTTGTTTCCTTTGACCTGGGATCTGCCTCAGCTGAAGGCTTATCATATGTTTCCGATGATTTTGTACTTGAAATAAATGACACCAGTGCTCCTATCAATTCTTATGAAGTTGTCTTTGGCACAGTTTTCTCTTTAGAATTTAACTCACCATTCAGCAATGTTGATATCAATATTAATATCTTGGGTGAAAGTCAGGAAGATTTGTCTATTGTAGTTGGTAGATTCCTGATGGTCTTTGATGATGGTGACAATAGATTGAGAAAGAGGGATATTTCCACCTACACTTTGGAAGCTACTGTTACTTTGTCTTCAGATCTATCTTATTCTTCTGGTGCTACTGATGTTGTTTCTATTATAGATTCCAATGGCTCTGCTGTTCCAACTAACAGTATTACTTTATCATCCAGCTTAGCAACTTCTGCTCCATCAACTTCCTACTCTAGTTCTGTTCCGTCATCCCAACCCTCTGGTGCACCATCTAGTTTTGTCATTTCCACATCCGCTCCTTTCATTGAGATTGATCCAACTTACAATCCTGTCACCACACTATCAGCTGTGACTAGTCTGCAAACTGTCAACTATACAGTTACTTCCTGTTCTGAGAACATGTGTTCTGAAAATGTAGAAACTGGTGTCGTTACTGTTACCACTATTGTCTCTAATGATTTCACCAGAACTGAAATTGTCACCATCCCATACAATACTGACTCATCCATTGTAACTTCTAGTAGTCCTACCAGTGTCACTTACACCGTCACCTCTTGCTCTGACAATGTGTGTTCTGGTAAGGTTGTAACCGGTGTTTTGAGCAAGGCTTTCACCACCTCTAATGGAGTTGCCACTATTATTACTGTTACTGTTCCATGTGCTACTGCTACATCAACTACATCACTTGAAACAATTGCAACTGAAGTATCACACGTATACTCAACTAAGCAAGTCACTGTTTTCTACACAGTTACTAGATGTTCATTCAACAGGTGTTCTGAAACTGTCGAAACTGGTGTTTTAAGTGAAACTGTTTACACTACAAGTAACAGGGTGGTAACTGAAACTGTTACTGTTCCTTGCACTACATTCACATCTGATTTCAATACTGCTACAAAGCATGTTGACAACACGGTTACCAGATCGGGTGTCACAACCGACTCTACTAAAACTGAAGCTGCTCCTAGAAACAATGACATTGTCCATATTCCAACTATTGCTACAAAACCATCTTCGAAACCAACAGCTGGTACTGATAGTTTTGTTGAAGAAAGTAACAACACCTCTACTAAAAGTATTTATGCCTATCCTACTGCTGCTACTCTGACTGAAGGTGAAAAAGATTCTGGTATTGGTACAACTGGTAAAAATTTCTCAACTGCTTCTGTCGGTGAAGCTGAGCAACCTGATATCCGCATGGATCATACTACTTCAGAAAATGGTATTAAAAATACTCAATTTGCCACTTTTTCTGATTCCGAGGCTGTCTCTACCGATTCTTCTACTTCTTCTCCAACAGGGCTTACCCAATACGAAGGGTCTGCCAGCTTTTTGAAGCCTTCAAGCACCTCAATTCTATTGGCTTTAGCAGCCTTGTTTCTCTGAGATGGAATTGCTTTGCTTTTTTTTTCTCGTTTAAGATAACCTTCTTTTTTTGTTTTTATTTTATGCTTAATTCTTTGTTTCTCAGTTTTTGATGCTTGAATTAACCAGTCACTTTTCCTAACAAGAACGATTTCGTCCTGGTTATATGTGCCATTCCAGTCAATTTCGTCTGAACGGTGATGGTTGAATACTGTTTTTGTTTTTATATATGTATTAGAACCTATAGATTATAAATTGCTTTTATTATTAAGTTATGAGTCTTTAATAACCTTTGAAGAAAAGTGTGTGGAATCTGCAATTGTGCTGGTTTTTGTAGACCAGAATATAGAAGGAAGGTGCCAATTGTGGTAGCGAATGTGAGGATTACCCTACTCTCTATGAGACTAACCCGCTTACGTCAGCTTACGAGGGTCAGCGGCTTGTTTTTTCTTCTGTGGCACAGCAATTCTCAATTTTATCGGATATTCTTCAACGTCTTAAGGGTGTTTGTTAGTGAGATATCCTATTTTCCCCCAGGTCAATACTTCAAAGAAGTAGTAGTGGATCCAGATACCCATCCAGCCACACAAAAGCCAATGTCTACAGATTTCAACTTAGGAAAGTTTATTGGAAGGGGAGACCCATCAAAAAAAACAGAGGCTGTTTTGAAATACAACGAACGCAGATTTCATCAAGCTGCACTCTTTTATGGATGTACAATTGTCACATACATTGCTTCAAAGATAGCATATAGAGGCATTGTGAGGAGAAGATATGTTCCTACATTTTATCAGCATAACCATGTTCCACCAAAATTCAATTTTTATAGGGATGCAATGAGTGCTGTTTCTCATGCTTCGTTATTGGCTGTCAGTTCAATGTCCATGTTTGTCACTGGATCTTTTTGGTATTTTGATATCTCAAGTGCCTCTGAATTCAGTTATAGAATGAAGGAGTACTTAGGTGGTGCTGAGGCTGAAAAAGAGTTGAAAAATGCTCCTGTTGATCAAGAAACTGAAGATATTCAAAATATGTTAAGTGATTTGGTTACTGGTAAGTTAGATGACTCACAGTTAAGTGATGAAGTTAAGAAGTAAATTTGAAGTAAATTTAATTAATTATGTTTATTTTATTTTTTTGTTGTATCTTGTATATATTAATGCAAAGTAGAAAATGAATTATTCTTGTGTTATAGGTTTCGCCTGAACTGCTGTGCCTTCTTTTTTGCCATTCCCATATACACTTCCCAAAATTTCAAATAGCCATTATCCAAAAAACAATACAATGCAATGTAGCTCATTGATAATCCATATAATCTGAAATGGGTGTGCTTTGCAATGTAGTCTTGAATGTTCACCATAACCGTCACTCTTCCCTCCCACAGCCTCGCCCGAAATCAGCTCCAGATATTTAAGATCAGGTCAAAACCAACCAACTGTCATTTGGAATTGGCTGTTTCTTCAAATAAATACTATCACTACCCCTCCAACTTTCATGGCACTACCCAACAGAGACAGACAGAGACCCATGGGCCCTCGTCTTTATATTGACACTCAAGCAAAACCGTCTCTCCCACCAAGACCAGACCACACCTCTGGCAGTATGTCTTCAAGCATCTACTCAGTGTCCACAAGCATCACAAATGCCCCACAGCTCCCCAAAAAACCAGCTCAGGCACAGATAATGAATTCAATGGCTTCCAACCAGTTTCGTTCCAGTTTGAGTTTGTCTCTCCCTACAAATTCCACCTCCAGACCCACCTCTCCTCCTTTAAGAGATGATAACACTGCTACTGCTATAAGACTTGCTAAGGTTCAACAACTGGCTGGATCAAAGGTTCCACCACCGCCACCCCCTCCTTCACGTTCTTCAAGAAAAAAACCACCTCAGGAATCCCAGAATCAACATTCAGAACATCAACAGTATCATGGATATAATCCTTCTCAACAACAACAACTTTACCAACAACTTCAACAGCATCAGCAACACCAACACCAACATCATCACTATAGCACTTCTCAAGCCGAGCCTGTTAATTTCATTCCAACTGGAGAAATAACGCCTCCTATTTTACCTCCCAAAAATCAAAGACCAGGTAACAGACTCTCAATGCCCGACTTGCCCAAGTTAGATCAAACCCCAATACACTCACAATACACTCCAATTCAAGTTCCATCTCATAAACACAGCATTTCCGATTCATTCCTTCATAATAACGGTAATTCTAATATCCATCATCCAGATCATCAAGCTCATCAAGCTCATCAAGCTACTCAGGGTCACTCTACTTCTCGACATGAATACATTCAAAGTTCTGAATCAATTTATGAAAATCCTTACGAACAATCGATAGCTAGTTCTTCAACCTCATTAAATAGTCATCATGGTACAATAAAGTTGAATCAGCATGCTCCTCCAGCAATTCCTGTTGCTGTTAATGATACCGGAATTTCTGAATATTACAATCCTTATAAACAAGATTTGGATGTCTCCTCCACTCATATCCCTATTGAAGCATCCTCTTCGCAACATAATAACCACCTTCAAGAGAATGTTGTTCATGCTCCAACACATTTATCGCCAACTCATACTCCAGCAGGCTTCTCCATACCATCGCGTTTTTCATCACCTCAACTTCCTGACTTAAATGCTAATTCTAACCAATCGCCATCTCCAGGCCATAGCAAACCTGCTTCGCCGCCCAAAATGCCATCATTAATTACAGGGCCAGTTCCTGGTATTGAATCAACATATAAAGGTCATACGGTAAGTAAACTGGAACCAGATTTAACATCAAATACGATAGTCACAGCATCCACTGATTCAACAATCAAGCAAAATGATGTAGCCACTGTAGGTAGAAAGACACCCCCACCAATGATGCCTTCATTAGATCTAGAAAATGTTAAGGAAGAGTTTGTTTTAGAAATTGTTGATAATCCATTAGCTCAGCCCAAATTAAAGCCAATCGTTCCTGAGATTGATCTATCTTTTGAAGATGATGTCCTTCTTTCTGATAGTACTACGAGCGAGGATGATAATTCTTCTGCATTTTATGGCGCTTCTGATGAAGATGATGATAATGAAAAACTGGCTATTGGTCCAGGCAAGCCGCATCGAAGTAGTATTATGTCTGTTCCTGAATTAAATAACATTGTTGCTGATAGTGATCATTCGATGAATGAGATTCTTGATCAGATTGAAGAGTATTATTCTGGACTAAATTCTCAAAAGAACGATACTATTGTCGATGTCCTCGATACCGAAGAGGAAGAACGAGAGGTTGAAAATGATGCTTATCCAAGTAGTCGAAGAAAAAGCAGTATTACAAAAATTGAGTCAATTCGTATCGAAGGCAACACTAGTATAATTTCAATGGAAGTTAAATTAAAGAAGCAAAAAATTACGTTATCTCAGTTATTAATTTCTTTAGATTTATCTGAAATTAAACCTAAATTCCAAGCTAAGTTTTCTGTTTCATCTTCCAAATTGACAACTAAGAAATTGGTGGTTACTATATTAGATGATTGTATTTTGATGACTGATGGTATTAAAAAAGTTAGAATTTTATCGACCGAATATTTACAAGCGACGGTATATATCAATGCTAAATCATCCAAAGATAATATCATTGAATTGTATGATTCATCAAATGGTTATAAAATCTTATTAAAATCTGAAAATTCAACCGATTTACAAATGTTAGCAGGTGTCTTAACAAGTGAGTTAAGAAAACAAATGAAAAAGTTCGAATATTTACCAGCTGAAGATGACATTGAAATTGTTTCAGTTAATGATTTTTTCTTTAATTTTGTTTTACAACCTGAACAACTAACGGTCGGTAATAAATTTGAAACATCTTTAAATAAATTACAATTAGAATTGCCTTTTGTTCAAGTGATTTCAAACATGTATAAAGTAATTCCGTTTGAGTTCATGAATGAACAATTCCTGATAGCTGGTGGTGAAGCTGGTATATTTGTTTCGAAAAGGGATGTTGATGGTGTTTCTGGCAATTGGATTAAAGTTGCTAGTTTATTCAAAATTTATGATTTAATTATTATTAAGAATTTGTTGATTACAGTGAGCAAATCAAAAATGATTTGCTTTAATATTCCAGATATAATGGCGTTATATAATGCACCCGCAAGTACAATTAAAGAAATCAGAGGTTTCACATTATTACAGGATTTTTTCATTGGTTTAGTCAAATTTAAAAATGGTACATTGTACGCGACTTCATTACCAACTACAACAGAACAAAAGGAAACAATTCTGGCGTTAGAACCACTATACGATATAGATGGATCTATTCAAACATTTAGAAAAAAGTATTCAATTCCAACTGGATTTGACATTTATAATTTACAATTATTTGAAAAAACTATGGTCACGGTTTCATCGACTGGGTTCTATGTTACTAGGGTTGGGAGTGAAACTGATCCATTACCTACGTTGAATGAAGGTTTAGGTTTTAACAGTTTCCCAACTCATACTGAAACCACAAGTGTTGAAGTTGCAAATTATGGAATACCAGTTGATTTTTTGAAAGTTGAGGAATTGAGTTTGTGTTTGCTAGTCTATAGTAAATTTGTCTTAGTTTGTGATCTATATGGTAAAATTATTGATCAAGTTGGATTTAAAACTGAATTTTTCATTCAACAAGCAAGATTCGTTAAATCTAAGAGGATTTTAATTTTGAATAGTGAATCAGTTTTACAAATATGGAAGTTGAAAATAAGTGACGATCATGTTTTGATTTTTGAAAAAGTTGAAACTTATTTGTCCAGGTTTATTAGGGCAGTTAGTGAATCTTCTGATGTTGATAATGTTATTTATAGATTATCCGCAGTTATTTCAAGAAAGCAAAGAGTCAAAGTTAGATCAGAACAACCATTGTCTGATATGCATTCTACTTCATCTAGTGTTAAGTCTTGTCAGCCCCAAATGATTTTTAAATTTTCATGAACTCTTGTATACTCCGTCAGATTGTTTTGTTTTTGCTTAGTTTACTCCTATATTTTTCTTTGTATTTCTTCTTTCCTTTTGCTTGTTCAACTGGATATTTAATAGCATGTCGCATGATTTAATTATCTTTCAATAATTAATTGTAAACTTGTGCTATCGTATGATTAAAGTTGTTTACACAAGAATATGAATGAAGTGACGAGTCAACATGTTGAGTGTTATGGGTGATACATCGTTTTGGACAGTTGAGGATATTATAAAATCAGCAACATTTTCGTTTTAATTAGTTCTTTAAATAATCTAATATTCCTGTCCTCTTGAATTATTTGAGACCAAGTCTAAAATTATGGAGATGGCTAATCAGTCAAAAGAAAGAGAATCAAGAGGACCAGATAAGGGTTCATACAAGAAATTTCACGACATTTCAAGTGTGACATATCAGGGGCAAATTACAGTCAAATCTAACAATCACAAAAATCAACCAGAAAATAATGAACAAGAGGAAATGGATGACGAAACTATGGTGAATCCTGATCTTGGGATGGTTACCCAATGTGCTCCTTCGGAGAACAATCTTCCAAGATTAACTCAAGAATACATAGAGAAACATAATCAAACTATGTCTCATACGAGCCCAGTGACAACTAGAAAATTAATAATTCCTAAACTAAGACTAAAGTCAAAGTCAAGAAAACTTCTTTTAAATAATAGAAATCGTGAAGATAATTCAAAACTCCAACTCCAAACAATACCAACCCCAGAATCACATCCAAAATTTTCCTCTTCCAAATTATTCAGAACAAGAAAACATAGAAAACGTAAATTTTCGGATTCAACAGAATCATCTTACACCTCAACATCAACTTCAATGTCAACATCAAGATCTAGTTCTGGTTCGTCAACATCCAGTTCAGCAAGTTACAGAGATAAGGCCAAGCGCACTCGTTATCATAACCGTCATTCAGCCCATTCTTCCAAGAGATACAGGATCCCAACTTCTGACTCTGGCTCTGGTTCAGATAACAGAAGACGTAAGAGACAAAGGTTGGATGTTAATAAAGATAGTTACAAGAACAGATTCATTGAATTGAATAAGTTGTTGCTGGTTTCATTTGCTAGTGGATATTGTCTTCCTTTGGCTTTCAAACTGTATTTCAGATTGTTTCACGGATAAAACTTTTTTTGTTTCATATTCGTTTGTAAGCTTTTATCCATTCTTCCCTCTAGTTCTAATTATTGCTGTACTATCCACTCATATTTAGTATCTTTAAATATTTCAGGTAACTCGACTTTATCAAGGTGAGAACGCTACCAAGATCACGTGTTTTGCGCCTCCCGCGCCGCACCAACGCGAAAACGAGACACGAAAAGAAGGCAACAAAGACTTCTTGATTCAATCTTAGGTAAACCTCCTTTTTTTCCACTTTTTCTACAACACAACGCAACCACTGCAGGTTTTCAGAAATGTCAAGCCCAGATACATCTCCTCAGAGAAGATCTCAGCGTCACATCTCATCCATCAACTACGATGAAAACCCCTCGTCTTCTGATGAAGAATCCGACGCCAATTACAATGTCAACTCTTCCAAAAGATCAAGAAAAAGACAAAAGGTATCTTCAACAAGAAAGAAAATCCAAGATAACATCGATAAATTAGATGATTTTGAAGAAAACTATATTTTCCAAGCCTTATCTTCTGAAGAAACTGCAATTGGAGAATTAGCTACAAGTTGGCTTGAAGACTTTAATGATGAAGAAACAAAATACAATGCCTTGAAAGATTTCATTAATTTTATTTTACGTTCTGTTGGTTGTGTTTCTCAATTAAGCCAGCATGATGTTATTAATGTTGATTCTGCTAGTGATACTATCGGTGAAGTTCAACAATTATTCGAAAGACAAACTTATCACGAATATCCTTTATATTTTACTGGTTCTACTAATAAGAATAGTAATAATTCAAATTGGAAAGACTTTAAGAAGAATTGTCTTGAATTTGTGAGTCAGTTGCTATTGGTTGCTAATGAAAATGGAATGCTTTATGATAAAGCTGAACTAACAGAATTGTTGTTAACTTGGTTAGGTGCTGTTTCCACATCTAATATTAGGCCTTTAAGGTACGCGTCAACTTTATTTTGTTTAGAAATTGAACACACTTTTTGTAGAATCATTGTTAATTTATCCAAATTCATTGAAAAATATAAACGACAATTGAAAACTGAAGAAAGTGCTTTATCTGCAGCAAAGAAATCTAAAAAGAAAAACAACACAAAACTAGTTAAATCAATCAACAAAAGAATCGACCAAATTAAGGAGAATACAACTTTATATCAAGAACAAAAGAATTTCTTGGAAACTTTTGTTAAAGATGTTTTTGATTCAATCTTTGCTCATAGATATCGGGATGTGGATCCACATATTAGAAAAGAATGTGTTCATTATTTAAGTGTCTGGATTGATGAATTACCTGAATTTTTCCTCGATTCAATTTACGTTAGACATTTTGGTTGGTTGCTGACTGATCAAGATTCTTCTGTTCGTTCTGAAGTGTTTAAAATTTTAATTAAATTGTATCAAAAGCAAGATACTGTTACAACGCTAAGACAATTTACGTCACATTTTAAGAATAAGATGATTGAAATTGCTATTTTCGAAACTGATTTTACTGTTAGATACAATGCTTTATGTTTATTGATTGAAATAACTAAGAAAGGTTTTTTGGAAGATGATGAAATTTATATGGTTTCAGGTTTAATATTTGTTGATTCAGAAGATGCAATTTTTCATGCAGGCATTAAGCATAACCCTTTTAAAATTAAGAAAGAAATTGCTAAATTTATCGCCTTTGTTGAAACTGACAAATTAGATGAGTTTATTGATAGCCATAAATCAACCTTTGATGATGCACAAGATTCGACTAATCTGGACTTGAAGGAAATGGTTAAATTCCGCTATTTACTTGATTTGTTGGATCAATCCTATCAATATTATTTAGATAATTATACATCAGCTGATACTAAAAAGGAAAAAGAAAATTCTCAACTAAACAAGTTTGGCTCGATATCTGAAATTTTGTATCAATTACCAAGATATAACTCAAAGCATGAATCATTAGAATTTTTAACTGACTATCTGTTATTTGACATTTCTTCAATTGATAATTTAGACTCAGAATTAAAGGATGAAATTGAATTGAATAGCAAACAACAAATTTTATTGTTAAATTTCTTATATGGTGCTACTTTGAATTATACAGATGGTGGTGAATACACAAAAGTTGGAACTAAAACTAAAACTAAAACTACGGATGCTGACTTTGATGTCATGTCATATTTAAGTAAGGTTATTTCTAAATTAGATGACTTATATGAGTCCAATTCCAAAAATAACGATAATTTTGCCGCATTCTTATTATTATTCAATGAATTTTTAACTAAAGGTAAATTTGGTGATACTAATCAAGATGGTATTTTAGATAAATTAGGAAGTTCAATAATTAAATCATTTAATGCAATTGAATTGCAATTACTAAGTGTTTCATCAAAAGAAGCTTCATATTATGATTCTTTGAATTATCAATATACAGTTTTCTTCAAAAATTTATCTACAGACTCAACTGAAATCACAATGAAGTTAGAAGAATCAGTCAAAACTTTACAGAAAAGTTTACAATCCAATTTAATTGATCATGATGTGACCCTACTAGCCCCAGTATTAAATAAGATATTGATTCTTGGTTCTGGTTCCTCTAATGGTAACATCATTGAATCGTTGACTGTTGATATCCAAGATATTTGTGAAGCAACTACTAAATCAAATGTCGTTAGTTATGATAACGATATTGCTGTTTTATACAATTTTTTCATATATTACATTTCATCCAACTTGGAATTATTATTAAAATCATTAAATGGATTAACAGAACTAGATACTGAAGATGACATAAATCATAAAGTTACTACGCATATGAATAAATTTAAATTCATCAAATCGACATTACAAGAAATTTTAAAGGATAGAGATACTTCCACGGAATTAAAATATCAAACTTCATTAACTTTATCAGATATTCTGACTTCAATAAGTTATTTTAAGTTTTATATTGATTCTTCGGATAATTTAAATAAGCACTCCAAAGTTTTAGATTCATATGTAGATTCAACTGTGGGCTTAAAATTAACATCATCGACACAAAACTTACTGTTGAAATCATTCCAAGTGAAAGAATTTCAAGTTGCTGAATTACAAGGGAACTCCGACAAGTTAGACAGAGAAGAAACTGAAGATGTCAATTTCACTCAATATTCAGTCCTACCGGATTCATTGAGCAGTCAATTTCGTAATGATTCGGATGATGAAGCTAGCCCGGATGATGTTGGACAAAAGAAAGAGAAATTAAAAACTTTAGAAGTTCAATTATGTAATTTAACCGCAAGATTGATCGTCTTATCTCAAATTGGTCTGGTTGACAAAACTATAATTAGCAGAATTGAGTTAAACAAAGATTTATTGGGTGGTTTATTCATTGGCTCATTGAAATTAACTGAGCCTCCACCACCACCAAAACCTGCTAAGAAAGGTAGAGGCAGACCACGTACTAATGTTCCCCAAAGTACTACTCAACATATCCAATCAGCTACCATTGGCGAATCAACAGACAACCATGATATGCCTCCTTCAAGTTTACCCGCAACAGCCCATGGTGAAGATGAAGAAATGCCAGACTTAGAACCTGATCAACGTGAAGTTCAATCCAATGGTAATGAAGAAGAAACTATTGAAAAGCACAGCAGTTCCGTTGATCGTAATGGTATTGGACATAGCACAACTGATGAACTAGAATTGGAATTTGATACCACTAATAATCATAACGAAAGCATGGATTTGGATATCTCTGGTGTTTAATTGTTTTAGTTTTAGTTTTTATCATTTTTTTACTCTAATGTCTCTGGTTTCCGTCTTTTTTTTGCTCTACATATTTTGGTGTTATATACATCTTTTGGGTTTTGGGCTTATCCCTTCAACTTAGGCTCAATGAGTTTTTTGAGTTCCAGTTGCAGTTGTCGATGATTTTTTCTTATTTGATTTGCTTCTCTCGGTTTTCATTTGAGGTATTCTTGCTTGAAGCTCTTTTCAGTTCCTCTTTTACTTCTCTATAATTTGCTTTTATTTTCACTCAGTGTATTTCAATTGTGTATTTCTAATTGATAGTGACAAGATTATTGAACCGTTCTGATCAAGAATACAGAAGCATGGTGTGCCAACAAGATCTAAGCCTGGGCCAAGGGGAAGAGGTTGAGAAGCTGGCATTTATTGCATATTTTGTGCTTTTTTGCAGTATCGCCTATCTTTCTTCGTTATTTGTCTTACTACTAGTAATATACTCATATTCTAATTTCTAAACTTAAATATGAACTGCCCAAGCAAACGAAACGAACTACTCAAAGATACAATAATTTCTCGAAGAATAGAATAACTATGTACAATAAATTATAGACAAAAATGCCAACGAATAACAAGAATTAAGGAAAAGCAAAATAAAGATAGGAGTTTCAATTTTCAATAATAAATATATAAAAGGAAATAAAGGTAATCCCGTCTGTTATCTCATTCATTAACATCTCTTTAGTTTCTTCGAACTTCATGTAGAGACAAGTAAACCACACACAAATTTTTAATTTTTTGTTTTGCAAACTGGAATGATAGCAATAGTAAGAGCAATCGCGTGGCAGTAAGTGAAACATAACAAGCATAATTTTTTATTTATATGAGTGGAACTAAATAATAATAATAATGAATAAGTTGAAAGGAAGATATTAACAGATAAGAAGGGAAACAAACAGAAAGAAGAAAGATTATGGTATTAATAATAAAAAAGAGCAAATACTGTATAATGTAAATCAAGCAGCCTTGGCTGAAACACCTAAAGGAGGGTTTGAATCCTCAGGAGCAATATCAAATTCTTTTCTTGTGGTAGGACCCTTAATGACTTTATTAGTTGAAACTTTAGTTTTACTTATTGGCTCTCCTCTAACAAGAGATTCCATTTCATCTTTATTTAACGTTTCATATTCTAATAAACCTTCAGCTAATCTTTTCAATTCAACTCTTCTTGCATGCAACAGATCTCTCGTTCTTTGTTCAGATTCAACTAATAAAGTTCTAGTTTCTTGATCAGCCATATCACGTAATCTTGGAGACCAACTTTCCCACTTATCAGCTAATTTAACAGGACCAATTTTATCAGACATACCATATGATGTAATCATGGCTCTTGCCATACTTGTAGCAGAACTTAAATCAGATGAACAACCAGAAGTAACATTATTTGGACCATACAACATTTCTTCAGCAATCTTACCACCCATGCAAACATCCAATCTTGCATAACATTCTGTCTTAGTGATATCATGTTTATCCATCTCTGGTAACTGGAAAGTAATACCTAAAGCTCTACCTCTTGGCAAAATGGTGGCTTTATATAATGGAGTGGCACCATCGGTAAACATAGCAGCGATTGCATGGCCAGCTTCATGATAAGCGGTGTTTCTTCTTGTTTCTTCTGTCATAACCATGGTTTTTCTTTCACCGCCCATTAGAACTTTATCTTTAGCCCATTCCAAGTGATTCATATTAACCGACAATGCATTTTTATGAGAAGCATAAAGAGCAGCTTGGTTAACTAAATTCTTTAAAGCAGCACCAGATAAACCTGTTGTTGATCTAGCAATAACAGAAGGATCAACTTCTTTGGAAACAGCAATATTTTTCAAATGATGTTTTAAGATTTCAATACGACCTCTAACATCAGGTAAATCAACATTAACGATTTTATCAAATCTACCAGGTCTAGTTAAAGCCTTATCTAAAGAATCTGGGAAATTAGTGGCACCAATAATAATGATACCTTCTGTTTGTGAAAACCCATCTAATTCAACTAACAATTGATTTAAAGTTTGTTTAGCGTAAGCTTGATCTCTTGATTTTCTTTTTCCTCCAATTGCATCTAATTCATCAATGAAAATAATTGCTGGGGCTCTGGCTCTAGCTTTAGTAAACAACTCTCTAACTCTTTTAGCACCAACACCAACATATAATTCATCAAATTCAGAACCAGACATGAAGAAGAAAGGAACACCTGCCTCACCGGCAGTTGCTCTAGCTAATAAAGTTTTACCAGTACCTGGAGGTCCAGTTAACAAGACACCCTTCGGTAACTGTCCACCTAAGCCAGTGAACTTCGAAGGATCTTTTAAGAATTCAACAACTTCTTCTAATTCAGCTCTTGCTTCATCAACACCACAAACATCAGAAAATTTAACATTTGATTCAGAAACTTCAACTGATTTATCATCAACGCCTGAACCTTTTAAAATTGAACCATTTTCAACCAAATAATTGAATAATAAATAAGCACCGTACGAAGTTAAACCCACGGGTATTAACCATTTGATCCATTTTGAGAAGGTAATCCATGGGGACTCGGTAACTATGACATGAAGAGGATCATTTCTTGAACCAGATGAACCAAAAGCAGTAGCTTGAGGAGATGATGAAGAATAAGCAGCACCTGAAGTTGATAAGCCCAGCGACTTCGCAACATTATTAGCCTTTTGATGATCACCAATTTTGGTTAAAGCATCGATATATAATTGAGCACATTCTGTAGAAGTAGCAATACCTGGAGTTTCGTATCTTGAAACAACGATATGTGGATAGTTTGCTTGCAATAGTAATTTATAAAATGAAGCTTGAGTATTTGGATTCGATAAATTTTGATTTGCTATTTGTTCTTGGCCAGCTAAGTTTGAAGTTGAGCTTGCTTGCGATGCATAACCCCTTCTTTGTATTAGTCGATGTTGTTGTTGTTGTTGTTTAAATTGTTGACTATGTTGAATGGATCTCAAGACTGTTCTTCTTGCGGAGTGAGAAAGAGCTATTTTGATGAGTTGATTTGTAAACGCCCTTGAAGCAGTTGGGAGCAGTGCTGAGGCAGAGGACTGTATAGTATTTGGAGTCACCATCTGCTACAGAGGAATCAGAGTCGTATTATGTGTGCTGTGAAAGAAGTTAAAGATGGATAATTACTAATTTGCCACTGCTGGAGTTGACGATTTCTTTGAGTGAGTTCTTTAAGGTTTCGCTTCTTCTGGCTTCGATTCTGTTTGAACTTACTGGCGGTTCGTGGACTTGACAGACAGTGAGTAAAACACTTGTAAGAAGAACAAGTAGTGGATGCACTAGAAAACTGTTAAATAAGTTTCCGGAGAAAGCCACCAACCAAAAATCCTCTTTTCTTTACCTGGAATAAGGAAAGAGAGAACAGAAGTGGAAAAGTCGACCAACGGCGACGCGTCGCAGTCTACATCGGCGCGCCCATTGGTCTCAAGCAGATTACACAGCCTGGATATCGGGAAACGGGCTTTGGGCACCCTTGCACAGCCTTTGATCATGTGACAAAGCTGACCCTTGGCCGCCCCTGTGATTGGCCTCTCCCGCAGCACCCTACGCTTTCACCCCATGTAAAGTTGTTGTCCTGAATCATCACATCCATGATCACGATCATGAAATAACTAACAGAGAACTAGTGAATTGCCCAAGAATGAGTGAGCAAATTATTTGTTTGTTGCTTATTAGGGCTTGTGATCAGGGACTGCTCGGGCTGACACGTCGGATGTCTGGGATTTGGACTGGGCTGTTGCTTCATTATTAAGGATTACCACTTATGAATAAACATGATCTGTGGATTGTTTTTCCTTGTTCGTAGTACCCAAATTTGATCAATTGAACCATCTGAAAAGCATGATATTGGCAGTTTGAAATTTTCCAAGATGGCCCCAATCACGGTCCTGGAATTGTCACTGATTGTCGTCTACAATTGTTGTTGCACAGCTCACCAGCCCGCCGCAGCTTCCCAGCTGGCCAATCAGCGGCCAGGAGTTTGAAATGGCGCACGCAGCGAATGAGCACCGGAGAGCAGTATAAAACCATTTGTTGTTCCTGTTTTTTTCCATTTCTTGACATCTTATCTTTTTTCCTTCTTCCGTCCTGTTCACACTTATCTGTCAACAACTAATACACATACACATATATAAAAATGCCAGCCCCATACGAAGCCGGTTCTGCTAAAAAAGGTGCCAAATTATTCAAAACTAGATGCTTACAATGTCACACCGTTGAAGAAGGTGGTCCACACAAAACTGGTCCAAATTTACACGCTGTGTTTGGTAGACATTCTGGTCAAGCTGCTGGTTACTCATATACCGATGCTAACATCAGAAAGGGTGTTATGTGGAGTGAACAAACCATGTCTGATTATTTAGAAAATCCAAAGAAGTACATTCCAGGTACCAAGATGGCTTTCGGTGGTTTAAAGAAGCCAAAGGACAGAAACGATTTAGTTGCTTACTTAGTTAAGGCTTGTAAATAAGTTTAAGCAGAGTTAACAATATATTATTATTTCTTTCATTAATATTAATTTAATTTATTTATAAAGTTTCACTTGACCGATAATGTTTTTTATTTTCTTTTCTTTCTGTATATATTCATGAAAAAATAGATACATTGCCTTACGTTATTATGATACCTTTACTTATTTGTGTAGTTGTAGTCGCAGTTACATTTGTGTTAGTCCTTGTAGTTGTAAAACTGGTTAAAGATAGTCTATACCCGGGATTGGCCTACTCCTGAAAAGTTTCGTCAAAATTTTCCGCGGAAGCGAAGCGAGCCGTAACGAAGCTTTTCGCTTATGTAAGCCGTACGCTTCACCATCTACTCTTCTACGCTTTACAAGGAATCAAGTTAACTAATGCTTTTAAAAGTATTGAACTTTTAATATTTGAACCGATCAACACATAATATAAGCACATTCAAGGCAATACGGGTTTAACAAGCTCTACAGTAGCCTTGACATTGGATATCATAATAAATGGCGGTCTAAAAGAATCCTTTGAAGCTCGAAATCCTTGAAAGAAAACTCAAGACATAACCAACTAGCTTGCCAGGAATTTGAAAACACTGAAAATTGGCTAGTGTTTATTGTTAGAATCCAAAAATCCCCATTTCGCTCCATTTTTCATCGATGCTAACTACATGATTGAAGGAGACGCACTATATTTAAGTTATTTAAGTGATAATATTAGGATAGTCGGCCCATCAGTAAACGAGTTGAAGATAAACCTTACATCTAGAAAAAATTATCGATAGGTTGCTGCCTTTATCATGTTTGCTCAATCCCTCATTACTGATCATCAAGTCTTTGTCTAATGGACAATTGCGATGTCCCTTTAACTGTATCATTTAAACTATTCCACTTGGTTCATGAAATAAATCCAATGATGAATGTGAATGTCTATCAACATCAACTAACCAAGTTAGAATTTGAAAGTTTTGAGAATTCAGTTTAATGGCCTACCCTGGTATTGAATACCGTAGTTAATTCAATGAAGTACAAACTGCAAATTTCGAGTTGAAACTGACTGGTGCATCACCATATAATGGAAACCACCATCAGAATTTTCACTTAGGAACATAGCCCTGAGTTTGGAGTTAGCAATTACTCCCAATGTGAAGTGTCAACTCTAAATGGGAGTATTTGCTTTTGGCTGGTCTTCTCTCTTCTGCTTCACCACAACTGTTTAGTTATACATCCACTCCCTCATTCATATACTGTACCTACTACGCAATTAGCCAAAGATGGTTTCAATTAAGAAAACTTTACTGCCTGTTGTGTTATCAGTACTCCAAACAACTCCAGCCTTTGCTTGTAAAGCTCCAGAAAACGATGATGATCCAAAGAAAGCTGTTGGTAGAGCTAATTTAGATAAAGGTAAAGCCAAAGGTATGATTGAATTCTCAACTGCTGAAAATGATACTGATAGATGAGAAACTAGTTGAATCTCAAGCTAAAAGTAAGGGACTATTCAAGTTTTCAGGAAGAAAAGGGAGGACAAAGGAGGTAAAGGGACCAATAAATGGGAGTACACGTGACTAAAAAACTGAGTATTGGATGAATAGAAATCCATTTCGAAGTGCGCGAGGCACACTGATAAGAGATTTTTTAATTTGATGTAGCCACGGTAGTACCAGATTCTGAGAATCCAAGAATTTTGAAGACCAATCTTACCCTAATGCTCAGTAGTAACTGATGAAGTATTAAAAGGTAATGTTTTGGTAAAACTATTTCAAGGACTGTCTCTTCACCTCTGAATATTTCTTATATTCGAGCGATTCATAAATTTCTACAGAATAATTTAGTAAGGTAATATATAATATATTGGCGCCAATTCATGTTAATGTGCTGTAAAAAGGAATTTGATAAAGTAAAACGTAGTGAGTGATATCATCAGAATAAAGTCCACAACGAGTAATGTGGTCCAGATAGAAAAATGAAGAAAGTCAAAGAACGAGGATGATAGTAACTCAATTAAATCAAATCAGCATTCAAAAAACAAAGAAAGTAAACAAAATCAAACCAGCATGTAAATGAATAAAGTGAAAATTGCAACCATTAGAGAACAATTGGAATTCTCCAATTGCTCAGCAATATCAGGTTGAACACTTAAGAGTTCGACAGTGGAGTTTTCAATAGTAGTTGATAATGTTGGTTCAGTTTCACCAAATTCACGGCGATAATAATTATGTTCCCCAGGAGAATAATCATTTTGACTATTGTGTTCATTTCCACTGTTGTGATCCCCATGATCATGATGACTACTATGCTCACCATTATCATCATGATTACCTTGATAATTGTGATGTTCGTCGTCTCTTCGGTTATGGTGGTGTTCATATTCAGCAGTATGTTCATGTTCACCACTGTGATCCCCATGATCATGATCATGACCATGATGACTAGTATGCTCACCATTATCATCATGATTACCTTGATAATTGTGATGTTCGTCGTCTCTTCGTTTATGGTGATGTTCGTATTCCGTAGTATGTTCAGCATATCCATTGTGGCCTCCATGTCTCTCCTGATCTCCATGATTGTTGTGACGTTTATCATAATATTTACCATTAGAGTCAGTTAAGTAGGAAATTGTAGTGGTTGAAGTTGATTCAGAGATATTTGGAGTTCCCGTAGCAATAGGTAGCAAATAGCTTGAGGGTAAAGCACTAAGATTGACTAAATTATCATAATGACTTGTGAACTCAGTGTTTTTAACCTTTGAAATAACTTTATCTCCATCATAGTCATCATAATTATCATGGGGGTATTTAGATTCTAAATTTTGGAGAACTGAGCAATGAGATGAGTACAACGAAATGAAAGGGTGTCTGGCCGTTTCGGTTATGGATTTGCTCCAAGTTTCAAAACCGTCAAAAGGCTCACTTCTTACATTGTAAGGACTAAAAGTAACTTCTGTATTATGAGCTAATACACGTGAAACCAAAAATATAGAATAAATAAGTTTAAACATTGAGAGTTGGTTGTTTGAAATTCATGAATGTACAAGGTCTTATGTGCTACCATTTAGCACTTACAAGGATATAGTTGTGTTTTTATACTACGTTTGAAGTGATGCAAGTACCACCATTCTGGAAGCATAAGAACGCAGTAGATATCACCTTATTCATTAATTTTATTCTCCAGGCACATTACAACTCTCTCCATGAATGACATGCTATCTTCTGATTCTTTGAAGCTAAATATGTCATAAGAGTGTGCTGCGCACCTTAAATACAGCAAATAATAAGACGTGCCCCTTAAAAAGGACCCTGTGCCGAGCTCTAACACCTTCCATGCATGATTAAGCTTTATCAGAAAGGGTAATTAAACTATAACCAACCCTATCCCAATATAAACTGAGAGTTAACTACTCCTAATCCGCAGCAACTGTCCGGGCTTTCAGTACAGCCAGGTTGTGTCGGGTAGACTCGGTGAAACTCTTTTGGAAGACCATGCCCAACCCCAGCTTGGCGCTGATCAATTAGCCGGTAACTACCAACACATCATGTTAGTCCGTCCCATAACTAGATTACTTCTTGATTATAACTGCTGATCCAGGTTTGTTAGTTGCCATGCTTAAATCGGAAATCCAAAAGATGTCTAAATTGAACTCCAAAAAGTTTTCAAACAAGAAAAATCAACTCTTAACAAATGGCCAAATCAAAGCTTTGGTGATCGCTCTTTGTACAATAACCCTTTCATTTGTTCTATTTGCGTTCCAATATGATTCAGACTCAGTGTTTTCGGATTACATTATAAATACATCGTCTTCTATAAAGGCTGAATTTCAGTCAAAATTTGGACAATCATCATTAGGTTCTTCATCTTCATATAATCATTTTATCAACACCGAAGCCATCAATACCGCTGATATTAAAGCTATTCCTTATGAAATTATATTAAACTCATATGAGAAGTTAATTCAATCTGATAGATATAACGAGATTGACTGGAGTCAATATGCTTATGCAACCTATTTGACTAATTATGATTATTTAAGATCAGCTATCCTTAATGCCAAACGTTTAAGAGATCATAATGTCAAAGCTGATATTGTTATTTTACACGTAAATAATAATTCGGCAAACACACCTCAATGGGAGATTGAACACCAAAATGGTTTAATTAAAAAAAGTGAATTGAAATATGGAATAAAATTTGTTAAGGTTAGTTTACCACATTACCAATCCGAAGAGCCATGGTGGGAAGATGGATTTACAAAGTTTAATGTTTTTGGATTGACCCAATATAAGAAAGTGATTTATTTTGATGCTGATTGTTTGGTTTATGATGAAATCGATGAATTATTTTTAGCTTTACCTGAAGCTATAATTTATGCTCCAACTCACTATGTAGCTTATAGAGATTTAACAGATTCATTATCCATTCAAGGAGAATTAATTACTGGTGCACAGCGTGATAGAAATTTGGAAAGCATCCATCAGAAGAGTACAACAAGAAAGGGTGAATTCGATTTGGGAAAATTGTATAATAATCTACCTTCAATCAAAAGCTGTGTTGAGGTTTTACATGATAATGGCAGAATATTTGAACTAACTAATTATTTCTTTGTTTTGGAACCAAATGAATTAATTTATCAACATTTAATAGATCAATGCAAGAATAAAACGAGCCACGAATATGATATAGACATATTCAATAAACTAGTTAATCCTGTCGAAACAATTAAAAATAATGTTTTTGAAGTCGATGAGAATACAAATAAGCCATTTTTAATGATTTTACCTCACAATCCATATGGCTTGGTTTCAGGAGAATTTAAATTTTTTGAAAAATCTCACCAGTGCTATTTAACAGATCCACAAGATTTAGCATTTTCTGCATATGATTACAGGAACGTTGATTCAACAGAAAAACCATACTGGTCCTATCTTGGCGATCCTAGTATCTTAGAATCTGGATGGAATTCAAACCAAACTTATTCAAGAGCGAAATCAATTCATTTTTCGGATTATCCAGTTACAAAACCGTGGATTCAAACTTCCCCATTTATCATGAAGGGTATGGAAGAACATTTAAGATCACAATGTGGAAACTTGAACAATGATGAAGTGAATAAAGAAGGTTGCAGTGGCGTTGATATATGGTTTAAAGTTTACCAGGATTTTCAAGATGAACTTGAAAAGGTGTTTTAAGTTTTTCAAACGATGATTCGTTGATTTTTTATTTTCTAGTCATCCAATTGATGATTTCTAACATGAGGCATTCATTATTCACAATTTATTTGTTTATTTATACTTTCCTAAAATATCACATATCCCCCGCCCCCCGCCCCTTCAACGAACTGTAGTTCTAACTTAAGTCTCATAGTCTTTATGGATGATCCGATTGAGTAATATATTACTTTTAAGGTGAACAAGAAATACTTCGCTTGCTACACCCAGGAGAGTGCATTCCTTTTCAGCAGAGAGTCATGGCTTCCCAGTTTGCCAGTTCAGTAGATATCCTCAATACATCTCCAGAATTCCAATATTACAATTGAATCAATCCCAGGACCGAGTACCGAACCTCGGTGTTCATACTCCGCCGGTATGTCAGGCAGTCTACGCTAATTATGCCTTACTTAAACTTATGCCAAATAGACTTATGGAATCGCTCATAAAGTCAATTATGATTTTTAAAGAAAAGTGAAGCATATATATTGAAATACAATTATATGGTTGAAATATAACGAACGTAAGAGAAACAGTAAAAAATATTAAAGTGGAATTAGGGATTAGTTTCTCAGTCTGTCCTCAATCTGACACAGAAAATTGATACTGTAATTGGGTAGAAATCCATTCTATATAACTTGATATAATTATAATCGGCTTAACTAATCCTACTACGTTTACATGTATATTAATTGGGATGATAATATATGCATATCTATATCTATATCATTGAAAAGTTGCAAGAGCAAGATGTCGGCGATCCACCGACTTGGTAAAGTATGGGTGCATATATATTGCCAGCTTTTACATGGTTGTTTAGCTAAGCCAGCTTTTAAGCATTTCACCACTAAGTTTAAGCAAATAAGGGAAGATTTCAGAATTTCTGTTTGACTATCTGATATAATATGCAAAACAACTCTTGTAAACTCTTGTAAACTCTTGTGCCACATCCACCCAATATATTTCCGTTTCTACAATTATAAGTATAATGCCTAGAACCTCAGCACTTCAAGCAGTATCTATAAAATATTCAAAGTCAAAGACGGATTTGCGGTTCAATTTATACTGCAAATACTAAGGGTCTAGGTTCAAAACTTCCAAGCTTTTGGCAGGGTTCAGCTTGGTTTGATTACGAAACGCCGGTAGATCCAGGGAGTGCCGTACCGCCGCACACCTACTCGCCCACTAAGTCCGCACTTGGCAACATGGATGTTTGGTGAAAAACACTAAATAAACAAACAATATATCTTCCAACCTTTCTGTTTGACTCCACTAACCACACAAGATACACGCTCACTGCCATTTTACTTCCATTATGAATTGTGTCTTGACCGTGTCTTAGTATATACTTTCATATCGTATATTTATATAGACCATGAAATCCCGAAGTTTCGATTGGAGCCGAGATATACTCTAATAGCTCTCAAGCCTGTATAGACCAAACTCAGTCCACGTTCGTTTACCTCTTCTCAAATATGAGTTTATACAGATCTTTGGTAGCCATTGCTCTGGCTATCCAAATTGCCCAGTCAGCTTCATCGACAACATCATCCGCTGAAGCTGAAGCTACATGTTCAAATGACCATAGTACAGCTCCTTATACTTGTCACGCTTCTTGTGGTTATGCTATCCAAGCTTCTTACACTTGTGAAACCGACGATGGTTATGACTCCGAATGTTTATGTGAAACTTCAGCTTTCAGTGACTATGTTCCAGCTTGTCTAGACTGTGGTTGGTGTCTATGGGATGACTATGGTTCTTACTTAACCGAAGCTTTATCTGTTTGTGGTTACTCAACAGAACCAACTGGTACTACATGTACTCCATGTGCTACTTCTTCATCTTCTGTGGCGTCTAGCTCAGCTACTTCTTCCTCGTCTACCGATTCTACTTCAAGCTCAACTATTTCTTCCTCTTCCGAATTTAGTTCAAGCTCCGCAACTTCTTCATCTAGCTCCGAATCAAGCTCAGCTACCTCATCATCTAGTTCTGAAAGTAGTGCTTCTTCCACATACTCTGCATCATATTCTGTCATCACTTTTGCTTCAAGTGAATCAGAAAGTTCTTCCGCATCTTCATCATCATCTGCTGTTTCTGCTAGCTCTTCATCCTCTGTTGCTGCATATCAATCATCATCAGCTGCTAGCTCTTCATCCTCTGGTGCATCTTCTAGTTCATCTTCCACCTCATCAACTGCATCAGCTTCAGCTACCTGCTCCAATGACCATAAGACAGCTCCTTACACTTGTCACGCTTCTTGTGGTTATGCTATCCAAGCTTCTTACACTTGTGAAA